>CAAALY010000125.1:0-12390 GCA_900617795.1 Protopolystoma xenopodis
CCACTTTTTCCGGCTTAGGACGGATTCATCGAGTTTACAACTCTTTGAGTGGAGGACATATGCGACGATCTGACAGTCTAGCCTCAAAGTACTCCTTATTGGTATTCCAACATGGCCAAATTACCAATCCCTTCTAACCTAATTCTGTTTGAAAAAAGGAAAGTCTAGCCACACTTTGTTTTTCACTCTATAAACTCACAAATAGAAATGTATTTAAAGTAAGTTGAATAAACTAGCTAATTCCTTTTTATGCTAATCTGATTAAATGTATGTTTGAACATGAGCATTTGTCTGTTTGTATTATAGTCTATGTATGTATACAAGTAAGTGTTCAATGTAATGAGACGTCCTTATATCCGTCAGACAAGCACATCTTGTTTCTATTCGATTTCCTCAAATTCAACAAATTTCCAAATCGGCTAAAATGGTTTCTGATGCCCACTGGCAGTCCGGTATGGGAAATACACTTGAAGCATATCAAGAGAAGCTGGATTGTTGCGAGTACACTTGTCATTTCTTGTAAGGGATTTGTCAATTTGCCTCACCGGAAACGGATTCCAATAAATCCGAGATGATGCACCGAGCATATATTAGCACAAATCTAGCCAAAATTGTAAAATCCCCTTTTGGTTCCCGGTGAGGCCAATTTGCGAATATCTTCTCTTCACCACTAAGCACGAAATTAGAAAAACCTGGGTTAGTGTAGATACGAAGACCAAGATGTTGTGGCTTCTATTTTGGTCGCGGTCTCCTTTCGATGTATGCTAGTCATTTGACCTTGTTTTCGCAACTTGGTGATATCGGCAGGAAGAATTGGATGAACGCACCTTGTCCAGAGTACCAAGTTCTGGAGATTATCATGCATACTGTCGACTCCGGACAAGGTGCGTTCGTCTATGTCATCCTGCCAATATGGCCAAGTTGCGAAAACAAGGTCAAATCACCACTGAGTTATGGTGATTTGACTTTCATTTTTAAAGGAAATGTTGGTTGGAAGAAATTCGCTAATTGGTCTCAGCAGAAACCGAAGAATGATTGCTGTGGATTGAAGATGTCTTTGGCTCACCGGTTTCTGGCAGTTGCAGAATGGTGAACCGATAACTTTTTCGCGCAATCAAACAGTTTTCACTCCTCCAAAGCGATCCTCTTACGGTTCCTGGTGGGACTAATTAGCGAATTCCCTCCAACCAGTTGAACGGCACGCCAATACAAAATGCTTGTCAGGTCGTCAAAGGATAAGTGCTGCGCACTCTTGCCTCGAACGAATAAAGCAAGTCGTTCATCTACCGATTTGCCATCCTTTATATTGCCCAGTTTTGAGGGAAAGTCGAGACCACAATCGGTCTCCCAATCTCTCAAATGGTGCATCCTACTCACTTGACTTCCCTTATCTGAGTTAACCTTTTTACGTCTTTTTAATTGGGTTCCTTGCAAATTTTTCTCTTTTTTTATAGCAGGTGGACCGAGGTCAGGCCGCAGCTTCACTCTGGAGGTTGACCTCCGCCTTCTGGCCGACTCGGCCAGCGGCCACAAGTCTATTCCTACCCGAAGTCTTGGTGTCTATCTTTGGTGTCATCTCGTCTGTAGACGGTGTCTCTCAGGCTCGCCACTCACCTGATGGAATCCGAGATAGTATTCCACGGTTCTGGAGGCGGAAAAGACCTCTCCGTCACAGGAGACAATAAAGATGAAGCCGTTCAGCGCCTGAATAGGAGAGGGGCACAAAGGCAATAAGAAATGCGACATGCATGAGAACTGATGAATAGAGATGAGTCTGTGATGGCAAACAGGCGTCAACAACACTCGACTGGAGGTCTTCTCACCCCTTTACAGTTTGTACAACTAAAAGTGCTCCTCAGACTGGTCTCTTATTGTGAATAAAGACTCGGCTTCTGAGACTCTCTTGGTTAAGGGATGTTGTCTTACCTTCCATTTCGTCGGAAAAGACAAGTGGAAGGGAACAAGGAGGAGTATACATGACGTCTATTAATCTTACTTCGTTTAGGGTGATAAGGGGACTGGTAGTTGAATTTTCCCAAAATAAAATAAGTAGACCTTACGTATCCATTGAATTTCGCATAGCCTTGCTTACCTTTAAGGTATGCTTATCCAGGCCTTATCAACACCCTCAGCGGGACTCGAACCATGGCATTGCAGTGTATAATCTCGACACGTCAACCACTACGCCACATTGCCACAAGTACCCTTTGGTTAAAGGGCAAATGTGTGTTTCAAGGAAGGCCAGGCATTTTCCCATGTCACATTCTGTAATAGCAAGGTTATGGGGAATTCAATGGAAACGCCATGTCCACTCATATCATTGTGGGAAAAGTCAACTGCCAATCCCTTTATCATCCGAAATGCAATAGGATGAATACATCTCATAAATATAATCTACTGGTAGTCTCGAAAGTCTATTTATAATCTAAAAAGCAGATTGCCTTTGAACTGTGACTGTAGATTTATGCGAATCCGACGAATCCATGCTGACCTCTCTTCTGTCATGTGACAAGCGCCATCAAAACGAGAGATAAACGCTCTACCAAAATTCACCAATTCGGCTTGCTCTGACGATGTCGGTCATATGACCGACGAAAGCTCTGCGCGGATTTGTCGGAGTTGCCAAGTCTACAATCGCAGCTCCAAGGCAATCCTTCTGCGGCAGGCGATGAGGCCAAGGCCTTAATCCCTTCCAGTCTCCTCTTCAACTGGAACAAAAAGTTACATGCCAAGAAAAGTTGGGTTTCGAAGAATCTCTTGTTTTATAATTGTTGTGCTTACTTCCATTTCGAATGAAAGTGTTTGGTGAAGAGATTCTAAGGTCAATTCCACCAGAAGACGACGGCGGATTCCTCTTGACCAGCTGACCAGCTTTTCTTGAAAATTAATGCTGACGCTGTTTCCGAGGTAATCTCCTTTGATACCTTGCTCTGATGATGTTCGTCATATGATGGACGAAAACTTAGCACCTTTTCACCGGAATCGAAGGAAATTACCTCGAAAACAGCGTCAGCATGAATGTTCCAATAAAGCCAATCGACAGCTGGTCAAGGGGAATCCGCCATTGTCTTCTGGTGGAATCGAACTTCGAATCTCTTCACCAAACCCTTTCACTTGAAATGGAAGTAAGCACAACAAAAAGCTATGCCAACATCAAGCCTCATGTAATTCAAAACAGGGTTCATTATCCATACTTCATAATCTTAAGCTCTTAATATGGCCTCCAATTTGCCTTCTGAATAAATGGTCAATCCTTGTGCAGACTCGCCTGCCAGATAGACTGACCTGGAGTCCAGCGTCTCCTTCCATGTGGACAAAGTCGAAGGGGCAATGGTAGAGATGCGAGACCAGCCGGTTCTCGAGGAGGAGTCTGTCGTGAGAGAGCGCTTGGATTGGCCAATGCAAAGTCGGTTGCGTCATGTCCGGCGGAGGTGGACAGAGAGGAGAAAGGAAAAGAGGGAAAAGAGGAGAAAATTAACGAGACTTGACTCATAAAGTGAGTGAATACTAGAAATATGGGGTTTTCAAGTGGTTTTTTGGTCAAAAATGTAGATACTTAACCGTCCGGAATCCCGCCTAAAGAAGAGATTTGAAAGACGTCTAATGAGCCTTAGAGTCGAGCTCGTGCTGAGATCGGAGCTCAGTCGCCCAACCTCTGAACTGATGCTCCATTGTCTTATGGTCCACTGGAGGGGCTGAGAAGACTTGAGCTTACGGGAACCAACCCGCGGTCCAGTATGATGAGAAGGACCATTGACGAGATAAACTTAACTGGGCAAACATGTATTGCTAGTGGTTAGCGTTGCTTGATGATGGGGATACAGTTATTTGTGGAATAGAAACAGGAGGCCACCGCACACCGTTAATCTTCATCATCATTATCATTATCATCAGTGGCTTTAAGAGTAATATTTATTGAATTGGTTTGACCTCTATTTTGCAACTTGGTGGTATTGCCAAGGAGACTTAGATGAACACACCATTTTCAGAGTCCATAGCATCCATGAGAATTCCAAGCGTTTGATCGTGAACTTGGTACATTCCCAGACTTTGCAACACCATCGTAGCAGGCATCGTTAGTGAACCGTGCCATACTTATCATCAAACTAGTACCAGTCAAAGGCTGATACCATACTAAAGGCTACACCATCTTGGACTTCATTTATTCGAGTATTACTTATTGTGCTGTCTTTGTGTGCTCGTAAGTGGGTATTTCGTAAGTATAAAAAGAAAATGGACTTCGAAAAATCCTACCAAAATGTCATGTGATATCGGTTAAAATGTGGAAGTTGAAAGAGGGTTCTAGATCGTTTGAATAAGACAGTAGAGAGCATTCATAAATGGGCCTCGCCGGAAACTGAAGGAGGATTGCCTTGACGCCGTGAGTGTATATTTGTGCAAATATGTACTTTTTGTACACTTCCGCGTCCCCCATAAATTCGAAACGGCACACTTATTCGCACAAACCTATCATCACGACTCCAAAGCGATCCTTTTTGGGCGTTCAGTGAGACCAATTTATGATTGCCTCCTACTCGCCTCTTCAAAAAGTAATCAAATATAGGCTGGGATTCTTTGAAGACCAGTCTATCTTCATATCTACGAAGGAGGACGGATTGCCTAGGAGCTGGTACGTGTGGGGTTGTGCAATTACGTCTTCGGAACATCGTCCTGCGCTCCGATTCATCCACGCTGAGCTTTCAATTGTATTGCCTTGGAAGACATCTCCAGCACGTAAACCATTCCGAATAAGGTGTAACCGAGCCGTAAGATCATTTTCTCTTATTGCTTTAGGTTGTGACGAATTCTTTTGCAGTGATACAGAAGTGACTACAGCATAAATTGATCGAGTCGGCAGGACGGGGCGCCGATGGCGTCTTCGCACCTAACAGAACATTTCACCTGTTTCGGTTTATGGTGCCATCTATTTAGGGATGATCCCTTGTATCGGCCTCTTCAAATGAATTCTTAAACCATTGGCAACTGCTCGGTTGCAGCTTTTTCTAGAGCGCAATAGAAATGATCAACGCAGAATTTAGTAAATTGTTGAAATTCGAGAAAGGGATTATCTGATGTACTGGCCGAATTCAGACCATCTTTCAAGTCATCATTCTTCAGTGAACTTGCATATATCGAGTACTGCAATGCTGCCGAGATTAAGATTTGGTAACTAGGCGTATTTGGAAAACGAACTGAAAGATAATGGCATGATCATGACAAGCAATAGCAGGAAGATAGATAATAAGGGCGATAATGATGATGATAAGCATGAAGGAGAATCATTTGTGAAGCAGGCCAAATGGGCAAATATCCTCGAGGTCTCATGATCACAGGATTTGAGCCAGTCGCACTGGATCGATCGTTAGACACGGACTCGAACTTGCGATCCGCGGACGACAGAAACCTAAAGAATTGCAAATGCTCTGAGGTGAGAGAAGATAGATTCTGCCTCTTCACACGAAGGAGATTTTGAGACCAATAGCAAGTTAAGGAGGCATCAGCACTGCCTAGGAAGTTCTCCAATATTCGGATAAGTGTACCTTATGAAAGCATTGGGTTTCACTTGGCTTCGTCTCCCAAAATTTTTTTTATTTCGGCCGGATTGAACGGAGGTTTCAAGCTCACTTCACTGTCCCTCACTGTCCCAATGGGATTCAATTGGGATCGTGATGATCATAGCGATGCCACCGTTCCGCTATTCAACAAAGTTAGTCAAAGGTTGGCAGAGCATCGAGACTACCAGGTGATAATATACTTGAGATGCATTCACCCCATTTACTTCTAATGTGGTGAAGGGCTGGTAGGTGAAGTTTCCTATGCTTCCATTGAATTTTCCTCAATCTTGTTTTCCGAATGGTATTTTTGTACAGAGGGGATTGCAATTTCGACCTCACCCGGATCTCATCAGCGTCCCCCTGCAGGACTCGAACCTGTTACGTGGTAGTGCAGCGAATAGTCTTGATATGTTAACCACTAAGCAACATTTCCACGGGTCCTCTTGGGCTACGGGGCGTAAGTGCATTTCAAGGAATCCTATGCCTTTCACATATCACATTTGTGAGGTGAGATTGTCGCCAAAGCAAAGTTGTATTTGGTAGAGCAATCGTCTACATAACTTATTTTTCGTTTCCAAAGTCGGCTTTCGAGAGTATCAGTAGATCAGATATAATTGAAATATGGTGAATACAGCTTTTATATCTGATCCATCGGCAGTCTGGAAAAACCTACTTATTAAATGAGAAATAAGTAGTGTAGTCGATTGCTTTAGCAATTACAACTTTGCTTCGTCGACAATCCTACAACAGAAATGGGATATGGAAAAAGCCTAGGCTTCCTTGAAGTTCACATCTGTCCTGAGACCCAAGAGCACTCGTGGCAGTGCTGCGTAGTGGTTAACGTGTCGAGACTACACGCTGCACCCCCACACTCCAGGTTAGAGTCCCGCTGGGGGTGCTTCTGAGATGATAATGCTGGGTCGAAACTGCAGTCCACTTCCGCCCGGATAAGAATATCTTTCGGGAAGCAAGGCTGTATGAAATTCGATGGAAACATGAGACCTATTCAAGTCATTTTGGGAAAATTCATCCATCAGTCCTACACCCCCTCAAAAAACGAAATGGGGTGAATACTCCTCATTTATGCATCATGTAGTTGCTATCACAAGCGATTTGGTTGCCCATGTTTAAGACATGTCAAGCACTTGTTTATCGCATTGAAAACAGGATCTGCGTCCGCAGTTGGGACGGAAGAGTCCCTGAGCTGTATCATTTCTGCGAGTCCGCAAGCAAACATAGTCGAATTCAGCTCCTGTTCGGCCCAAAGCCTCCTTGGTCCAAAATACTCGGAACAAGTCCACATTTTTCTCCTGTTTCTCCCTTCCTCCCCTCTCTCCATCTCTCCTTTGCCCGCTCATCTCTGCACTTCCAGCTCTCTCTCTCTCGCGCGCGCGAGCGCCCTATCGCGTGCTCGCTTCTGCTCCCTTCACTTGGTCACTTGGACACTTGGACACTTGGCCGGCTAATGGCAGTAACAATCAAGTTTGCGTGATCTCTTCTATTTGACCAGAATTCGCAAGCCTGGAGATTGGCATGAGAGTGTGTTGTGTATGTGGAGATGTATGCTTGTGTATGGGGGTAGGGGAGAGCGATACGAGCCTAATGCTTTGCTTGTGTTTTTTCGATCCTCGCCTGTGCCTAACCCTCAAATGCTCTTGTGCGCTCATACCTCCCAGCCTGCCTGTCTTGTGTGTGACCGGACGGACGAGTGAATTTTGAATCCAATTGGGCGAGTGTGTGTTAGGACATCCAAATTCGCAGACTGGGAATTGCAAAGAAATGCGAGCAGCTCATCTGCCTCAGCCGGCGATAGGCAGGTCTTAGTCTCTTGTCTTAGCCTGCATCTGAAGACGCCATGGGCCAATAGGTTGCCAGGGTAACCGTAGCTTAACGCCAGCGACTACTTCGTAGGCTCCTTGACGGAGGGAAAGCTGAGGACGCTCCATAGTTGGACGAAGTGAAGGCTCTTCCTCCAGACAGATGAAATTTCAATCCGTGGTTGAAGGCTCGAGTCCCTTCAGTTGACTTGTCCGGAAACGGTCGCATTCCCTGGTCTGAGCAACGCCTCTAGACGGCTGTAGAATGAGTCTCTAACCTGGCTTGTTGGTTGGGCGTGTCACGACATCCCGGCGACAGATCGATCCCTGCCAGTCACAGAGTCCGTCTCCGAGGCACCGGAGCCACTACACCAGTTGGACAAAGACTCACCCTCTTGGCGGGCTTGTGCGTGTAGGACACTCTACCTCGACATTTGTCCGACTCACTTCCACTTCCATTTCGACCACTCTACTCTACTCCATTCCGCCAGAATGGGACAATCACAAAAGACCAAAGTAAGCCTCCACAAGGAACAGGCAAATGCGTGCATCAACTGAGCACAAGTGAGCAAATAAACAAACACTATGTCATGCCCACACGCACACACTTGTGCACATCGACTTTCGGCCAAGCAAGCAGACGGAAATGTATGCCGGCATACACGAGATAATTTTTTCCGACTTCTACGGGATCGACGATACAGTTCCTCATGATACTGCCAGTCTGCCAAAACACATACAAACCAATGCATACACGCACGCACACACACACACACACACAAACACACACGAACTCACTAGAGCCCAGAGGAGTGGAGAAGAGGCAGAACGAAAAGCAGATGGAACATTGACAGAGGTAGAGACCGAGGTGGAGACAAACAAGTGGACAATAGCCAGTAGGAGAGAGCCTGATGGGTGTACAGACCGACACTGAGAAGCAGATAGGCACTTGCTGACAGACACAGACAGATCAAGTGATGGCCAAAGGGGAGTTGAGCTGAAGTTGAATTAAATACCCCATGGTAGATTAATTATTCAAGTAAAATTAAGGCGGGTTTTGAACAATGGGCAGTGGGCAAAGGTAGGACTAAAGTCAGGACTGGCAAGCAAAAGTCCATATGCCAGGTGTGTCTATGTATATATGTATGTGTTTTGAGCAGGTGAGGTGGTGGCAGCACATAAGTTTGAACAAAGAGGAAACAAGCATAAGACTGAAGGGAACAATCCAAGACATATTCAACGAGAACCAAGACATCCGTTCGTCTGCAATGACCATTAAAGAACAGGATATTTGCAACTCTGCTAAAGTCGATTTTCATGTTTCCTGCCCGGCAACGCAGGGATGTATTCGGACGTGAGTTACACTTAGCCTTGTGGGTAGGAAAGGGTTTGTCTATAAGTGGAAGCAAGGTTGACGCGGAATTCTTTGTTTGTATGTGGCGAATTTGCGTTTCGAAGATTTTCTTGGCAGTTAGTCAACTTCGAAGACCAGTGCGCATGGGAATTCTTCGTTCAATTCAACAGTCACAACTACAAAGCGCTATTAATACCGATTCGCGGTTTTTCCACAAAATGAAACGGCCGAGGAAACATTTTGGGGTTGCATTCGACATCGGCGCGAGGATGCTTTCGTCAGTCGGCTTTTCGGGTTGCGTACGTGGATGGTGGTTATACCCGCTCGGTTTTGAGCAGTGCCTTTTCGAGGGTTCAACAATAGATCGAGCCTGAAGAATACTGTCTAAATTGAAGACAATATGATTTCGTGATGAGCAGGCTTTCGGGACTATTAGCAGACCTGGAATAAAAACTGTAATCAGGCTAGGTCGCTTCACGTGGATTTCACTAAGCCCTGTCTCATCAGCTTCCCTAAAAGGAATGGAAACCGAGTGTTGCAGATATTTTATGTTTGACATGCTGTCCTCACTCCGTATGGCCACAGCTGACAGTGCGTCGCAGGACAAGACAGACCTATACTGTGTCACATTTTTATTATGGGATTGTCGAATAAGCCATTAACGTCGGCAACACTACTTATAGTATTAATAAGTAGGTTTTCGAGATTATCGTTATATCTAGAATAAAACATGTAGACAGGCTCAATCGCTTTATGTGATGAAGAGCTGATAAAGAATTTTGCCTTTCTTATACGAGTAGGCCTTATCTCCCATGGTCTTACTCTGCAGAAGTATGCTCATCCCGCATTTTAACATTCATTCTCAGTTCATCGTCACCTTAAGCGACCAAGCCTGATTACAGGCATTTAATCGCGATTTAATGAAAGCCTCGAAAGCCCAGTGATTGCGAATAAAAATAGTCACATCGACTGTAATGGCAAATACATGCTATTTAATTGACGAGCCAACAATGAAATAAGGACACGAGAGAGTTATACATTGCCTTTAAAGTTTTGTCTGCTCTGCGACCGTCCGGTCCGGTGACAATAATACTGCCAACTGAGGCATTTCAGAGCTAGGAAAAGGGTCAGCCTGCCTCGAAAGAAAAATATTTTATTATCACATGTGGCCTAAGGGAAATGCCAACTTATTATGAATGTGATTAATTTATTCGATTACACTCGCAAAATGCATATTTTATGTTCAAAATAAGTCCGTGCTCTTGGCCTCCATAATTCGTGAATATGAACAGAAATTACCCTATTACTCAATTCTATTAAGTAATAAGAATGATACATTTTCATAGTGGTATTGTCGAGGAGGCCATTGCAGTCGACATCGCTACTTATAACCTCAATAAGTAGGCTTTACGGTCACACCTCTACTTTGACACACTGAAATGTGTAGCAATGTAGTCTAATGGCAATCTGACGAAATTTTGCGCACGCCACACGATTTCGACTCCTGTTGGGGGCACCGTCAAAGCACGTCCAATCAGACCATCGTGAGGCCACACCATTTCATTGTAGCAAAATACAGCTATCATTTTTCAATAAGACTTAAATTTACCTCAGCTGCTTGAAGTAATTTGAGTATTGATAGGACTGACGATATAATTGAAGCTCCTTGGCCTTGCCTGATAGTATCGGAGACTACTTATACCGCAAATGAGTAACCTAATCGACCATAATTGGAAATATGAGTGAACCATAAATTGCCTTTAATTTCATATTAGCTCTGTGAAACCACCGAGAACCCGTGGCTATGTTATGGAATGGTAGCATCGCCATGATACTCACGGATCGGGATCAAATCCGATGTTGATGAGACCTGGGTGAGTTTGAACCTGTAGTCCAGCTAAAGTAAGACTTCCTTTGGGAGGTGAGACAAGGTTAAATGCAATGGCATCGAGAGGTCCACTTGCTTGATTGTGGCAAAATTCTACAATTAGTCCTTAAATTACCTTAAGCGGTCAAGAATTGGAAAACTTAAATTACATGTACCAAAAATCATTCATCAACCGGAAATGGCAAAAAGCAATCTCTCTTTTGTGGCTGTCATTTGCTCATCTGCTGAATAGCCTTAAGCCGCCACCCATTCTTTCGAGTCAGTCTGTGGATCACTTCAAGAGAGAAGGTCTGTGGGGTTTATGAGCTGTACCATCGGTTGCTTGTTCAATGAAATATAGCAACTACGATGCTTGCCATTTCAGCACTAACCGCACCACAAATAGCAAAGTAAGATACGGTAACGGCTATAGTCCTGATGAATCTCTTGAGATAAGATTATTGTGAGACTTTCATTTCGTATGAAAAGCATTATGAGTCGCCATTTAAGTCGGCAACACTACTTATAGTATTAATAAGTAGGTTTTCGAGATTATCTTAATATCTAGAATAAAACATGTAGACAGGCTATATCGCTTTATGTGATGAAGAGCCCTAATTTACCGTTTTTCTGTTACAGTTTGGCCTTACTAGGTCTCGGATACGCGACGCACCCTATCGTTTCGTCCGTCGTAGGAAGGACATTATCAGAGCTGGAGCCCACCCTTGCAAATGCTTCAAGCTATCACCAAGTCAAGAAGATTTCTTGACAGTTGTGCTGCCAACCAACAGATTGTTGCTTGTGCAATCTGATTTACACGCATACTGGCATACATCTTGCTAGCTCAATCAGAACATGGCATTTGGCTCTTTTGTAGTTAGTCTGAGTTATGGCCGGTATTGCGTACTCTGAGTCTCAAATAGATTCAGTCCGATTATTCTATGTCTATTTCAATCTATTATTTTAATTTTTAACTATGAGTATATAGAGTGGATAGGATAAAGTCGGATTGATTTCTATACTATGTATGAACTGTGCTCACCCAATTGCATGTCAGTTGATTAAGGATTGGTAGTTGAATTTTACCATAAACATATGGGCATCCTTCACGTATTCAGTTTCATATAGTCATGCCTCATAGAAGGTATTTTCATCCGGGCTCGAGTGGACGGTAGTTCGGACCTCGCCCAGGTCTTAGCAGTACACTCAGCGGGAATATGAACGTGGTAGTAAAGTCGGGTAGTCGGGTGACCACAATTCTTATTGGTAGTCTCTAAAGACTATATAAAAACGAAAATTCTTGACTTTGTGTTTACTTGAAGCTTTGTTGAGAATGCCTTCCAGCATGATGGACGAAACGAGAGAACGTGTCTCGTGGACTGTGCCAGTATGAACGTCGTATTAAAGCCGAATAGCTACAGTACAACGAGAATCAGCCGTCGTCTTTTGGCGAGATTGGCCTACGACTTTCTTCGTCATGCACTTTCATGCGAAATGAAAGTCTGTTGCGAAGGTTATGTGAAATTCAATGAAAACGTCAGCTCTACTCATAACATTGTGGGAAAATTCGACTACCAGTCCTTCATCACCTTAAACGAAATAGGGTGAAAACATCTCATTTGACTAATTTATTGGTAGTCTCGAAACCCTACTAATATACCCTATACAATATATACATACTCATTGCGAGAAAAATTAAGATATATGTCGTTGACTCACACTCAACTTAATGAGATGTATTCACCCTATTTCGTGTAAGGTGATGAAGGACTGGTCGTAGAATTTTCCCACAATGAT
>CAAALY010000126.1:0-12389 GCA_900617795.1 Protopolystoma xenopodis
CGGCCACCTTTCCTGGTTTAGTGCTTTTTGGTGATTGTTTGTTAATACTAGTTTCTGGCTCCGACGATGTTCGTAACTTGACGGATGAAAGCTCAGCATGAAGTCATTTGGGTCGTAGAACGATGAGCCAAGATCTTTGCACAATTCAATAGACAAAAGTACAAGACAATTTTTTAAAGAAAATGCCGGTTTCGAGATAAAATTGTTGTAAAGACTTTTATTTCGTATGCAAGTACATGGTGAAGAGATTCATAGGTCAATCTCACTAGAAGACGCCGTCTGCTTCGCGTTGTATTGCAGCCCTCTGGCAGTAATACGACGCTCAGGTTGATGCAGTTTAGGAGATATCCTCTAACGTTTCGGGCGAAGACAAGACAAGCTTTCGTTCGTAATGTATCGAACTTGAGGTCTTTGCAAGAATGAGTCCCAGATCAGACGACGTTCGTTACACGACGAGCCAAAGTTCAGCTCTCCTTAACCCGAAACGTTAGGGGATATTTCGTGAACTGCATCAACTTAAGCGTCGTATTAATGCCAAACGGCTGCGGTACAACGTGAATCAGCCGGCGTCTTTTGATGAGATTGACCTACAAATCTCTTGATGCACTTCCATATGAAGTGAAAGTCTTAACAACCCTCCTTTGGTATCCAGTGGGACCAAGTTACGAATCCTTTCCACTCGACTTCTCAAATTAAATGAAAGGCATGCCAGTACATCTTCTCAGGTTGCTAAAATTAAAGAGCATCTGGCCTCATATTTTCTTTGCATAGGCGTTTGTCACTTAAGACCCTAGCTTTACCTACTTTTAGAGAGCTGATGGTAATCAAATCATCTTCTAGTTTATACCCACTGCGAACAAAAAAAGATACGTTTTGGAGTGCATATTACGATGTAGTTAGTGTGAATAATAAAGCTTATATTTCAGCATGTAAAGCCAAATTATGACTGTATGGAGATACCAAATCTGTTAGAGTCTACATTTACACTTAGTTGTTCATTTGTCCCTTGAAATTCTTACTTTTACCACTATTTTTCATCTTTGTCGGTATGTCGGTAAGCATTGCTATTCTTTGCACAGAGCTGCATTTCATTAAAATGATAATTAAAGTCCTTACCATTGACCAACTGTTTGTTTAAATGTCATGAGATTTCTCCTCCGACCCTGGTTTATCATCCCTCTTTTTTACTTCTAATGTGAAAGTCTCCTCTACTAATTGTGAAGGTAACCACGCTCAATTAAACTCACTCAACTCATTTCACATTTCGAGTATATCTAGAAATGGGTGTTCAAATTGGAGTAGGAGGTAACGAAAAAAGATACACCCCCACTTTCCTCGTATTTAAAAAGACGGTCATAACTGTTCACTCTAACCATTCGTAGCTCAATGATAATGATACAGCTATTTACTGTCGGTATCCGCAAAAGATCTGGGGTTCTACCCGATCAGCAATCCAATGCTTGTATAACTCTTGATAACCTTGACAAAATTTAGTTTGTTGGAATTCTCATAAAAACGGACTTGGCTGCATAAACAAGTCATTTCAAGAAGACATCTATGATTGAGACCTTCATTTCTTATATAACTGTATGCTGAAGAGGTTCACATAGGTTTATCTCATTAGAAAATGACCGCTGATTCCTGTTGCATTTTAGCAGTTTGGCTTTAATACCATGTTCACGTAAACACAGTCCACGAGACATCCTCCTTTGTTTCGGGTAAAAACGAGCTGAACTTTCGTTCGTCATATGAATAATATCATCATAGCTAGAACTTTTGAAAAAAAGTCTTAGATTAACACTAAATCGAGAAGACTATCAGGCTCTATTTTTCATGTTATATATATATTCATAGGTAAGGAATGCTCATATTAGTCTGAGTACTTATACACGAATGTGTGTCCTTATGTTTGTTAACTTCTGTACGCAATACTGATCATAATGCAGAGTAATACCAAAGGCCTAACCTCAGGCCGGGACATTTAGTTGGGCTTCGATCAATCTCTTCGTCTGCGTCTACCTAAGAATCATATCAAGCCAAACAGCTGCAAATCTACATGAATTAGCCTTCATCTACCGATGAGTTCAACTAATGAATCTCTTCATCATGCACAAGAAAGGTCTTCACAACAATGTTATCTCACGAAATTCATCGTAGTTACAATGTACGTCTGGTTCATTTCTTGATAATTGCCTTCTCTACAATATAATCAATAAAACTACCGTCTGACAAAAGTGGACCAGTAGTAGCCACGGCTAGGTCAAATTATTTAGAGAAGATGCTTTTCCATTTAAATGACAGTGCTATTTATAATTCTTTGACGAAATATCCCAAAAGGACGTAAGACTAAGCTAAAGGATGCCCTAAAGCTATGTGTAAGTAGTGGATGAATGAAGAAGTGTAAAATGAATTAACTTCTTTAAAGAGATGATGGGCACCCATGGTTTGTGGACTTCCTTGCAAATTATCACATGACGAAGTTTTAGAAGCGCCTAATACAAATAAGAAAGGTAATATCAGGCATAACATTTAATGTTTTAAATGCACACAATTAAGAAAATTGGCTGAATTTGAGCTATATTCGGTTAAAAACTCTTATTGATTTGAAAATTGGTGGGCCAGCAGATAATTTTATGGACACAAATACTTCAGTTCAGGGCGCTATTTAGGCTCTAGTGCACACTGAAGAACCATCTAGATTGAAACAAGGGATAATTTTGAGTATCACCTACATTCTAAGACTTTTTAACCTATTCATGAATAGTACTTGGCTTACTTTTAACTGAGTTTTTTATGAAAAGAATTGTATGTAGAAAAACTGGATTTCGAAGGATTTCTTAATATATTGATATTAAGGTACCTTCCATTTTATTTGAAGAGGTGAATGGAAGTTAGTCGTAAGTTGGCCTTACCGGAAGCTGAAGGGAGACTGCCTCGGAGCGCTGACTAGAATTGTTGAGCTTACTTTCATTTCGAGTGAAAGTGTTGGGTGAAGATAATAGAAAGTCGGTTCCATCAGAAGATGACGGCGGATTACTCTTGGCCAGCTGTCGATGGCTTTACTGGAAGATTCATGCTGACGCTGTTTCCGAGGCAATCTCCTTCGATTCCGATGAAAAGGTGCTAAGCTTTCGTCCATCATATGACGGACATCATCACAGCAAGGTAACACCGTCACAACAAAATTAAAGCTAACGAGTCAAGAAAACTCACTGGCAAATCCCAAAAAGTGGTATATACACTCTTTCACTCGAAATGGAAGTAAGCTTAACGATTATGAAACAAGAGATTCCTCAAAACCCAACTTTTCTTCGACTATAGATTTGTCCGAATAGGTCTTCGTCGCACTGCCTTGCGACCCCATTAATTTTTGTTGAGCTCTCATCTGTCTTGTGATAGACATCATCAGAGCAGGACACGATGCTTTACAATTATTCACCAAAATACGAAGATCTAATTTAGACTCGTTTTGGCGTAATCCCGGTCATGCCTTTTCTTGGGTCATTAAACCTTGATAACCCGGGCGTGAGGTTAGGCTTTTGTAATTACTCCGAGTTATGGCCGATGCTGTGTACAAACTTTAGTTCACACATGCAAACTCAGAACTAACTAGGTCATACTCAATCTTTAAATTTTCGCTTTTAGTTTTGATACTATATAGTTTGTAGGATAGAGTAGGTAGTCTTTTTGATTTGGTGCTGACTTGAAATTTTTGCAAAAAGTAGTTACGGCTCTGCTGATATCTGTCATATGGCAAACGTAAGTTTTGCCCGCTTTCACTCGGACCCAAGTGTTCTTATCGTAGACTACATCAACCCGAACGTCGTATTTAAACTAGAAGGCTGCAGAACAATATGAATTAGCCTTCATTTCCTGATGAGATAACTAATGAATTTTTTTGTCACGCACTTTCATACGAAAAGAAAGGCCCCTACAACAGGGTTACCTCAAGGGATTCATCGATACCCAACTATTCTTCGTATACACAGTGATGCTGTATAGATCGCGCTGATTGTATTTTCTCAGATGCCAAGCATAACTTCCCATCGAGCAGTTATTGAGACTTCCTCAAGCTTTTTATTTTTTTCAGATTTACTTTTTGCATTCAAAAAAGCACAATTATCTTTTATAATATAAACTTCCCACCTCTTCGCATACGATTACGCAAGCTGCACTGTTATTTTGCTCTTAGCTGTCCCGGCTGACTTTTACTTATACTCATTTACTTTTGATTGTTATCATATATTCCTTGGTATTAACTTCTTCGGCTGCAGAATGAGCAGTAATTTGCCGTTTAGGTTTATCTTCTTCTTAAACAATCAAATATCATGCTTTTCTAACATATATGCCAATTACTCACACTGTTAACCTGCGCTTTATTCTCATCCTATTTCTTTGATATCACGGAATTTTGAATGCGGCTTTTAGAAAATTTAATTGTTAATAGATTTTGTTAAGATTAAAATAATGTAAGTTCTTTTTCGGCGTGAGCAGATTTCGAGTTCATCAGTAATTCTTGAATAAAAAATGAGTCACTCTAGTTCACACAAGTTGATAGTCGAGTTTTTCCCCATTGTTAGTCTCGAAGTCTACCTGTACTGGAAATAACTATCATCGTCTATTGCGCTGGCAAACCTATGTTTAGCTAATGGAAACTCCCATAATAAATATGATTTAAGCGAAGCCTGGCTTGCCCCGAATATTACGTCTGCCTTATGACGAATTTGCATCCATTGTTGTCTATTGGTGTAGTAACGAAACCACGGTATTCACGACCAGGTACCAAATCCTGCCTTGGATGCTGATGAGTCCTAGGCGAGGTCAAAATTGCATTCCACCTTGGATGGTATAGTTTCTTGGAAGGCAAGGTTAGGTTAAATTCGATGGCGTCGTGAGACCTAGTCATCTCAGTCCTTAAATTATTTTGAGTGACCTAGGGTGACTAAGTTGTTATTAAAGAATATGGGCTTTTTTGGAATAGTTTGCATCTTTTATTTTTATGTTGACGTTCTATTATAAAATCGAGCATTTTATATTTCATTCAAAAAATTATGCAGATGTCTAAGGCTTTTTCAAAAATGAGAGACTAGTCAAAGTGTAAGAGATAAGAAATTTGCCGTTATTTACTATTCTTATGAAATTCGTTGCAGAATCCCTGTATTTTAACTTGGAATCTTGCCGTTATATATGTTTTTTTTCACTTTAATCATGTTTTGAATATATTATCCCGGGAGTAAAACCTATAAACTCGCAGAAAGTAACTTTCTTTGCTCATTTACGAGCCATATTTTTGTCATGCTATCAATTAGTTAATTTCCCATATCTTTCTCGGTATCAGCAAGCAAGGACTACTGGGCTTAGTCACTACCGTGGCGAATTTGAGTCTCAGATTCGCCTTTTTCTCAATCGATTCGTGGTGTCCCAAGAAGGCGATTCAGAGTCTTTGGCTGATGAAAATCTCGAATCTGCTGATCCGGCTATGCAATCTCATCAAACCATTGATGTCGAGGTATTCATATGCTTGTTTAGATAATTTGTTGGTTTAATTCTTTATCAAGGTGACTCGAGTATAGGCAAAATAATAGAATTGGATCCAAATGTGAGCATCATTTTCTAGCTTCGCCTCCCCTAACAGTCATAATATTTTTGTGGCTGGAATAGTTTTTTCTCATGACTCTGTTTCCTAATATAGCTATTCGATCCAGAGTAAGCTTGAGTTAGAAATAAAATGGGTTAAAACTATGAAAACCAAGAGCGTATGGCCTTTTGTATGGTCGCAGATTCCTTTAGTTGTATAGAAGTTGTTTGTCCTTGATTTCGCAACTTGGTCATATTGGTAGTAAGACCTAGGGGAACGCACCTTTTCAGGAGTCCATTGTATGCATGATAATATCCAGAGTTGGACCATGGACGGGATACATTCCAGGATGTTTCGCCTGCATCGTCAATGGGCCTTGCCAGTCTTAGCACCACACTACAATTCTTCAAAGAGCTAAGTGAAACTGATACTTAGACCATTTGTCTGCTAAACTATCGTATCTCCTTCCGCTTGGGCTAATCCCTAATCCTATATTCTCGTATCACGCCTTCACTATCACAATTTTTACTTGCTTATTTAAATGTGCACTTTTTAGCGGCTTTAATGGAAACTCTCGACACTCCACGCTGGCTTTCTCACCCCCTCACCCCACAATCCTCTTCCCATATGTCTAATCAAAGTCTCCCTCTTGTCCCGTAGGATCGGCCTCCTACCTTCCTGATTCTCTACATCAAGCCTTTGATGTAATGTATACTCCCGCCTTGCTGATCAGACCGACAAGCTCTGGGTTCTCAAGCTGGATGCGAGGCTAGCTTGAGGTTATAGATCCTGACTAATACTCATTGTCAAGCCTTTGCTTCATCGATTGTGTCTATGATCAAACACGTCTACTGTTAGCCAACTAGCTATAGTCTCGGCCGCATCTGTCGTGCTATGACTTCCTATGCCATAGTCTCATGTTTGCCATTCTATAAAAGTTATGGTTCTACTTGTTTTGGTCAGGTTCAATGTAGAACCACAAAATTTGTTGGTTGGTGCACAAGAGACTAATGCTTGGGATGTCTAGCCTTGGTATTATGGATAGAAACAGGATAGCTGCTGTGAACACTAGAGCTAGCTGGCTAACAATAGACGTGCTTCATGGACCGCGTCTATGATCAAACACGTCTATTGTTAACCAAATAGCTCTAGTATCAATCACATTCATGGTATTTCTATCCATAATGCCAAATCTATGACTTCATATGCCCTAGTATCTTGTGTGCCAACCCAGGAGTTATGTGTTTTTACTTGTTTTGATTAGGCTCTCTGTATACGTCTCCTCTTCGTTACCATTGTTCCTTTCTAGTTTCTGCTATTTCTCTTCCTAAAATTACAAATGTTACCTTGATCCAGTTGTTTTCTTTTTGCTGATCTTACTGCTACCTGATCATCTCCGAGTCTGATTAGGCAATATGCACAGTTATCGTTGATCCTGCCTTCATAAAGTGTCCTGTTAGATTTCTTTCGGTCAGTATATCGATGGTTTCTCTGATTTTGCGTTTTCTCGTATTTTTACCATGTGCAACCAGCCTTTCTGTCGATTTCTAGCTGATTTCGTGTCCTGTCGGTGAAATATGTTTCGCTATTTCTGATCTTTCCGTATTCATGTTTTTGCAGAGTTTTTGAAGTTCCTTGATTCGTGGGCTGATTTTTATTCCGGCTTCAACAATATACTTTTGCTCACATTTACCGCATTTGATTCGATAAACTCCCGGGCAATCAAGTTTGTCAGTCTTCTCGTGTTGCGACGGTAGACAGGTGAAAAGTGTTGTCTTCTACATTCTTATCACCTTGATATTCCATTTTATTAGTAACTGTCGCAATCTTTTTCTCAGTTCACAGGAGGGCAGGCTTATCCACTTTTGGTCGTCCTCATGATTCCTGATTGGATTTTCATAAAATTCGATTTTGAATTTGATCTTTATAACCTCTACATTTTTTCTGTAAATTTCCTGGGGTACGTGTTTCACTAATGCACATCCTTGTCCCAGAACTCAGTGTTCTGATGATCAAACTCCTCAGTATTACGATTTAGGTATGTAGTTATGGTGGGACTGAAAATTACGGATTTTTCCCGTATATGCATTCTTGCTATATAATCTCCTAATGAGTGCCCCGTTTTTATCGTATGACTTGAATATTCAGAAATGCTATTCTCTACCTCCATTATGAATTTAATTCTTTCCTAAAGTTCGTTAATGAATTTGAGGAATTCATTTAAATTCTGCTTACAATGTCAGCAAAGTGCAAAGTAGTTATCCAAGTATCGTATAAGCACTCTAGGTTGCAGTGGTAAATTCTAGAATTCCCTTTCCAATTTGTCCATGCATACATTTGTCAAACGAGGTGAAAGTTAGGATTCTATCGGTATTCCAAATATTTGCTCATAGAATCTCTCGTTAAATGTTACTCTGTTAAATGATACTCTTTCTATATCCGTTCTGCATTCAGGATATCCTTTTCTCACTCCAATATCTCCAGCAGGGCGCTTACTTCCTACTTGACTGGAATGTTTGTGTACATGGATTGTACATCAAAACTTACTAACAATTCCGCCCCTACCAGCTGAATGTTTTAAATCCTTTAAGAAAATTCATATGAATTCTTCACGGTATTCGCGAATTTGTCACTTACTTTTTTGAGCTTCAAGCAAATGAATTTCGTTAGTTTGGGTGTTGCTCCATGCTTGTTGCTGACTCTTAATCTTAGCGGATTTCTTTTCCTGTGTATCTTCGGTAGTCCGTAGCCTCTTAGTGGTCTTGCGTCATTTTTGATTAAAGAATTCATCCATCTGTCAATTTCTCTGTTATGAATTTCCTTTAGCATATTATTCAGTTCCTGTTGAACTTTGTTGTTGTATCCTTCCTTAGTATTTGATAAGTGTTCCGGTCGCCTAGGATACTTTCCATTTTCTCCGTGTAATGTTTCCTCTCCATTACAACCGTCGTTCCTTCCGTATCCGCCTGAACAACTATTTGATCATTCTTTTGTAATTTTTTCCGTATATCAGTCAGTTCGCTTTTGTGTATCGCTTTTTGATGGCCAGGATCCATGGGCTTATTTCCATTTCTATCTCCCACTGTCTTTTCTAGATATTATTCTTATACGTCGGCAATTACCACAAGAATATAACTAAGAGCGTTTCCTTTGCTGCTTAGGGGAAAATATAACCTTTTCTTTAGGAAATCCATTGTTTCGAATTCAAGAGTGATTGAGGATATATTCACTGCCTTATCCCTATCGTCGTTTTAGCACTTAATGCCATCAATACAGAACCATCAAACTGTGCCAGTGTTGGCTTGGTTTTGCGTTGTCTTATTATCCTATAACTTTACAATTTCTTGTCATGTCGCTTATTTACCAAATCCCGGACTCTGGATTTTTGAAAATCATTCGGAGTGAAAATCTTGCCAAAATCCTTCCTTAATCTAGACTTATTATATATGAGATTAAATACCTTACGCCTCTCAGTCTAGTAAACTTCCTCTAATTTCTGGATAACGGCGTGATAAGATATTTCATTAACTATGTCGGAATGACACTTCCTCATAATATTGCAGAACCGGGGAGCGATACCATTATGTTTGCAACAATTAAAAAAGGTCAAATGGCAGGATACACTTACCATTATCTGCTTTGTCCGGCTGTAATCGGTGCATTGTTTGGTAATCCTACTTCCATAGTTTAATCGAAGGTATGAGGTATGTAGGGTCGCAGTCTTCTTTAATTGTTCAGAAGTTGTTTGACCTTGTTTTCGCAACTTGTTCATATTGGTAGGAAGACTTAGAGGAACGCACCTAATCCTGAGTCCATTATATGTATGATAATTTCCAGAGTCGGACCGCGGATGTGGTACATTCCCAGACGCTTCGCCGGCATCGTATTCGGCATCTTCAGTGAGCCTTGCCATCACAGCCTGAGAATCCTGATTCTTAGGGGCCTATTCTACGAGGCGGGAGTATGCGCACCATCAAAGGCTTGAGACAGTGTGGGATATAACTCTCAGAGTAGTACAGATAGGGTGGTACGGGTCGAGTGAAATGCCTGAATCAGGAAGGTAGGGTTCGGATCCTACTGAGCAAAAGTGAGACTCGGATACGATTTATGGGAAGAGGAGTGCGGGGTGAATGGTGAGAAAGCCAACATGGGATTTGATGAGTTCTCATAAAATCCGCTAAAAAAGGCACAACATACCACATTTAAATAAGCAATTAAGAAATTGTGGTAGTGAAGAGGTGATACAAATATATAGGGTAGTTGAATAGCCCAGGACAGATGGAGAGATACTACAATTGGTCAGAGATCTGCTTCACTTGTCTCTTTGACGAGTTGTAGTGTGATGCTAAGACTGGTACGGCTCATTGACGATGCCGGCTAAACGTCCTTGAATGTACTTCGTCCACGGTTCGACTGGAATATATCATGCATGCTATAGACTCCGGACTAGGTAAGTTCCTCTAAATCTTCCTACAAATGCAGCCAAGTTGCGAAAATAAGGACAAACATAATCTTAACTGGATTGTTTTTTTGGTGGAGTACTTTTTTAACTTACAACTTTAAGATTCCTAATATTTCGCCTTCTTTTGTTCATGCATGAATTATGCTTTGATGCAAAATCTATTATATTAAAGAGGCTAAAGCATAACCTTAGCTACTAACTAGCTATTTTTGACATCCTTAAATATGATTTGATATCCTCTATCCTGTCAACAAGCCGTTAGTTGGTTTTTCTAGATAATCGTAAACTATTTTCTTTGTTGAAAATCTAGCCTTCTCCTTGCTTCGGCGTAAACATTTTAATTACTAGCTTATGTGCTCTGCATTAGATTCTATTTTACGCCCATGAATTTCTACTATGTGAACCAATTTTTTACTTTTATATAGTTTATATTTCTCTTTCTCACTTATCACCACTTGGCTGAGATAATCAATTTATCCACGTTTTTACATTACTGTATAATTTCAGCTTTTATCAGATTGTGAACTACTTTTTTTTACTAATCCGAAACGCTTCCTCTTTGAGTTGCTTAAACTTCCTCATACGAGACGATGTCTAGCTTCCTTACCGGCAGTGCGTCAAGTGAGTCTTCTATCTTTGAATTGTATGCTCTATTTGCTAGTTTAATTTTTTATCTTGTTGCAAAATAACTTTATTGTCTGGCTAAACCTAGCTAGATATTCCCACAAGACCAACCACCAAGCGGTGCATCTTCGCTTATCGAATCAAAGTTTTAATTCATATCATATAAGATAGCTACTACGAGCTATTTTATCCTTTCTATAAGGAAGTTTATTTTGGCTTTGATGACTCCTGATATATCATTGCTGAGCTCACCTTTCATGAATGTGTGGCATAAAGATGTTTTAACGTCGATTACACCTGAAGATTACGATAAATTTTCATGTCTGATGTAGCTTGATTTTAATGGTATGTCTGGGCTGATACAATTATCAAACATTGTCTTTCAGTTAGGGTTATTACGTGCTGGGCTTTTTTTTGTTCCACTCTACATGAAAAAAGTCGGAGCTGAGCCTCATTTTTACTAAGATTTCTTACGTGCGTGTGTTTTGCACTTATTTTATTTAACTTGTATCCATGTATCCGCAGGCCATTTTATCTATCTTTTTACTTGAATCCTGAATTAATTAGTTTATTTAGTCTATTTTGACTATAAAATAGCATCATCAGTTCTTTTCCGGTATGCTTCTAGTTTTACATTTATTTTTAATTTAGACTTATTCTGATTATTATCGTGTTTATCACTGCTTATTGTTTCATAAAGCACTCTTTACATAATTACTTTTTCATGGGTTTTTCTCTTTTTTATTTTAGGTTCTTAAGCATTTCTCAAATTTTCTACATTTACCTGTGGTCCATTCGAAACGCGAGAGGTTCAGATTCATCATGCCTAACGGTAAGTGGTGTCTCAAACGACGCTACGGGCGGAAGATATGGTTTAAACATGTCTATTAGCACCTTATGAACCGATAATACCTTAACTCAATGTATATAGGGCTGTTATCTCTCTCCTTAGATTCTAGCATTAGCAAACCTTTTTTGACTTAGTCTTCAGATTTTATCATTAATTCTTAACAAAGAAAATCCAAGACCTTAAATAACATATTTCTTGAATGTTAATTCCAATAGTTTTCTAATTTTATAATCTGTGGGCTTTCATTGCTTCTACTTTAGTTAGCTAGTAAGTCTCCTCAAATATTTTTATATTGATTTTCTCTATTACAAGGATAGCAAAGGTTGAGAGGATTTGGTGTAGACTTAACCGAGTGATATTGAGTATATTCTCAAAACTTTTAAAAATTACTTTATATACACGAGTAACTGTTTTCGCGTCAATCGTCCATACGGTTAAACTTGCGTAGAAATAAAGGATTATTTCCTTAGACATAAGTGATTCACACTTTTATTATGATATCTGATAACCTTTTCGTTTTGTCAAGAAATGTATAAAACCTTTAAGGATAAGTGTTGCTTTTGAGACTTAATTATTATGAATACTAAGTTTGTCGCTACTTTCAGAAATAATAATATACATTTAAAGATGTTGACCGCACTGGTAGCTGACCTCTTCATGATGAGTCGAATAGAATATTTGAATTTTCACCTAAATATATATTTTGCAATGAATATCAAACTTCCTCTCGAATTTACACATACTAACAGTTTCGACCTCTTCCAGTGTTAACAATATGTTTTGTTGACATCCCTTTAAATAAGATATTTTGAAATCCTAAATTTACCTAGTCTAGGTTTGTTCCTCTCAAAAACTCGAAGCTAGCCTGACCTTCA
>CAAALY010000127.1:0-12345 GCA_900617795.1 Protopolystoma xenopodis
CATGATAATAAATACAAAATACATATTTATGTAAATCAAAATGAAATATGTTAGTTTATTTTATCCTTAATCTTCTACTGTAAAATTTTCCTATATTTATTTTGTAGAAATTACATGTTAAAATTAGATAATTATTTGTAAAGTCTATGGTATAGTGTTGCTAATTATCTTTATATTAAAGTAAATTGGTTCTACTTTCACTCTAGTTAGAAATGATAAAACAATACCAGTTTACTTAGGCAACTATTCAATGAAAAGCTAATAAATTAAATTTACATAAAATTATTTTGATTTATCTATCTAGCATAAGTGATATGCATAAAAAAATTAAATAGCAAATTTGTTTCTTTTGAAATCTCATGTCGCCTTTATTAAACTGTCAGATCAGTGAATGTAAACTAATATATATTTATACTCAATTAAAACCTATATAAAACAAATTTTACACTCCAAATTTCAAATAATTTTCAAAGTTAATTTTTGCACATTATTATATGACTATATACGTGATCGTATATTAATTCTTGTGATTAATTTAGCAATTAAATCTTACCTTGATCTGTATGATAATAATGAATATCAGGTTAAATGTAAACACATATTTCTAGCAAGAAAGATTTATAAATTTTATTAGCTCAATTTTTTTTCCTTTATACGCAACCCTATCCTTATTTTTACATACCTTGACAATCCAATATCTTTTTATGAATATGCAATATTTGATAATTTAGACATCTTAATATGCTCTTCAAATGATATAAAGTTTCATATACTTAAGGATATCATAAGGTAAATATTTAGAATCTATCGTGCCATAATTAAAATTCATAGAAAAATAGATTATAGCTAAAGAGATTTAGTCTTCACTGCGTCTTTTCTATTTTGATCTGTAATACTATGTCCATCTCTTCCTTTGTTCTAGTCTCCTGTGTGCTAACTAACAAATTATGTTGAGCTGCTTGTTTTTAATATGCTTATTAAAGACGTCTTCTTTTTGCTTTTGATTGTTTGTTTAGACAATATGTTTAAGTCGCATTTACTTTTTATAATTTTTTGGAAGATTTGACAAACATTTTTAACAAATGTTATTGGTTGAATGTAATTTTGTAAATTACTAATTTCCATCAGGTTATGCATACAACATAAAATCCTTAGATATTAAGACCATTATTGCGTGATCTAGTGAGTGGAGAGTTTTTGTAAATCCGCCTTAAAAAGTTGAACACATTTTAAAACAAAATTCTAATGAAAATGGCAAAATAAGAGGATATAGACAAGGGGAATAGCTTAGGACGAAATAAGAGATAGCATATGTGTTTTAGTATTTTTCTAAGATTGGCAAGAATCTCTATCAAATAACTATTCTGGAAACCTTATAGCATTTTGCCACCTCTACGATCCGAGTTTGAATAAGATCATGCATACAATGGACGACGGAGTCGGTGGGTTCCTTTATATCTTCCTAGTAATATGATCAATTTGCAAAAATATGGTTACACTTCTATTAAAGCATTAAGAAAGATCAAATTAATTTTACTTACGTATGAAAAAAGTTTTTTTCAAAGATATAATAGATTTTAAATAAATTCTTAGACAAACAGCGACTTCGGTAGCTTATTAATGTGATCAAATCCTGCATGAGTGATAACTAATAAATTAGCAAATGTAATGAATGATATAATAAGCACCAACAAAGTCTATACCTAAAGCTTTTGCTTTATCCAGTTTATCAAGCTCTTACGCCATCATAAATACAAGTCGAGTAAATGCTATGCATTACTATACTTGAGATACATAATGGAGCTTTCCAGCAACACTAAGATAAAACGTGTACAACCTTTTAGTTTATAATAATATGCGAGTTAACGAGATTCTTATTTTGGCCTAACCAGAAGCTATAGAGTAATTATCATGGATACGTGACTTAGGATTATTGAAAATATGTCCTCAGTTTGGCACTTTGCGACCCAGATATAACCGTTTTAGCCTTTTTATGTTATGTAATGGACATCATTAGAGAAGTACATCAAGTTTAATACAAATTCACCAAAACACCTAAGCTTGAAGGGTAGTCGCCTGCAAACCGACCTATTACTTATAATCAAATTTGGTCAAGATAACAAGTCAATTCATGATTAAGTTGAAAATCATAACATTTGCTCAAGTGTCTGCTAGCAAGTTAAGGGGCTTAATATAATATGTAAAGTTGTTGCAAATCAAGCGTAAATTAAAAGCAATTGTGGCTGAACTATTAAATCCTGATAAAGAGCCTCATGCTTACATACGTCTCATAGGTCATTCTTGTCCAACTATTATTTTAAATAGGTTTTATATCGAAACGAATGCTATTATGACTCTGCAAACAGATTATGGATTTTTATTGCATGCGATTTGGTTCCATTGGATTCCTTTTATGCAAATTAATTGCTCTTTAAATCAATAGAATATGTGAGATAAACCAGATTTGAGCCTAATTAATCCTCTGTTTTTACCTGGTATTTGATTCTGTTTCTCCTTCTTTTATTAATTCTGTCTATAACCCAAAATTTTTTTTCAATTTATTCATTCTATTTAATGTGCTAGCTGTCATTTTGACTATTTTCTCTTTTCTAAAATTTTGCTTACTTAATTCCATATCAATCTAAGTTTTAGCATTAATTCACTCTATCTGGCATTCTGTTTGATCAATTTGTTTAGCCAATTCCGAATTTTAGAACCTAATCCTACTGCAGGCTGTTTTATTTTTAGATAATCCCTACAGTATTTGACCGTAGGTCTTCATCAACCATGCGCCCACGCATCAACACGGAATCTTGTAATAGCTGAATCTGGCGAGCGTGTCTAAATATTTACTAAAATAAGCCATTCGTATCTTAAGTGTTGATTTTTCTTTAACTATACCGCTGATGACCTACTTTCTTGATAATTTGCCTAATTTCTTGGACCGATAATAGAAGTGCGGCATAAGTGATATCGTAGAATGGTATAAACATTTATCTTTTATTTTTCTATATCTCCTATCTAACATAATTCTAAAATAATTGTTAATTAGCCCATAGGGATACATTTTGTAAATCAGAATTATCCTAATAATTTTTAATTACTGGCTAAGATTATTTAAATCTGCAAGAATCAAGCTCCTTAATATCATTCATTTTATAATCCACTTTGAACCCCATATGCGTACTTATAAAATAATTTCAGAATAAAACCTAAAATAATGTGTTTTTAGCACATATTTATAGATAACCTAGTGCTTTTTTTGATAAAAACGACATTCACATATGGTTAACCACTTTCCATTTCTAGCTCGCCTACAAATTATATCTTTTAATTCATCTTAATGATGAAAATAATCAAACTATCAAGGTTATTTTGCCCAGCTGAAAGTACCAATGTAGGCTTTAATATTGGAGAACAAACATTAATAAATAAAACTTCCATTTCAAATTACCAGTTTATCTATTATAGCAATTTAGTATGATTAGCATTACTGAGATTATTAGTAACATATCTCTAACCATAAAACAGATATAAATATTGTTGATGGAAAGTAGGAATTGAGCTGTCCTTAATAAACACATTAAATCTAGATAAGAAATTATGAGAAAACTTATACTAAAGTTATTTTAGTATTGTATGTTAGAAAAAAAATTTAAAAATAAATATTAAGAAGACGAGAGGAAAGTTATATTAAACAAATAACCTAGAAAAATATGGTGTGGAGTGAAGATGTGATATATGCAACTGTGGCCAAATAAATGCATCTTCTTTTACTTTACTTATCCTTTTTTATCCTACATTTTTATATTATTTGATTGCATTCCATTTTACTTATATTATGTGCCTAAAATTATCGTGAGGCGGTTTAGGCTTTAAAGTAATTTTTGTTTAATTAAACACAAAATTATATGCCTTTTAGGGGCTAGTTCAGCTGCTCCATTACAATTACATGCATTTCACGCTTGAATTAGAGTCTAGTCACTTTTTCGCCTTAGTCATTCAAGTATTAAATAGAAGGTATGAAAATTATAAGATCTTTACTAAGTGCGCACAGCAGAACTATAAATAGATCCAGAATTGTAGTCGATTATAACTGCTGTATTTGGTCATGGCGAAGTGTCGTATAGCATAGTGTTTTTTGTAAGGGTATTCGTCACATGACTTTGTTGGTCAATATACGTAAATCTACAACTATAACTCAAAATAATTCTCATTGCACTCTGCAGTAAGGTAACATTACTAATCCCTTTCATACTTATTCAGAATGTACTCAGGCATGCATTTTTTACGGGATTGCTTAGAAACAACTTTTTCTACAGAAACAGAAAGATACACAAATTAACGATTAGATATGAAATTATAGAAGTGACTCGAAATTAGATGTAATTCTAATCGTATATGTATAAAGAATTAATTATATTAATAAGGATCAATTCCTACTTTAAGTGAAATATGGACAATGCTGAATATAAAAAAATTCTCTGACACTTAAATTGTAAAAAATAACGTTGTTTTAATGAATTTTTTAAAAATTAGTAAGAATTTTTATTTAATACTAAATTGGATTTAATTCTGCGTGTAGTACTTGTTTATTGTCTTCTAAACACTATTTAAAAAATTTTATTAAAAGGTCAAGATCTTTCAATTGACACAGATTTAGAAATGGATTTTACTTTAAATTAAATTTTGATACTTTATTTTTAAATATAGTGGTCAGAATTTTGCAATAAGTACTTATTCATAAGATGAAAAATTATAAAAACTTTTCCTTATGTTATTTTCTTGTTTTTACTATAGCTATGAATCTTATGATTTTTTTCAACTTTAACTTATAAAATTATGCAATAAAATATGCATAGAAAATTATAAAGTAAAATACGTTAGTCATGAAACGAATTATTACATCCAAAATTTAGTCAGATATATTAAATACACAATCATATATATATTCACGTCGGATATTTATGCAAGTTATTTTATATGTTCTTACTTATTAAGATAATTTTAGTAACCACCTACTTTCTTTTATAATTTTTTTCACATGACTATTAGTTATGGCAATCCAATTAATATCTCTTAGTTTTGCCTCTAGAAGAAGCAAATATCCGACATTTGTAGAAAGATTATTTGAATAATTTGAGAAACCTAGATGGGAATCACTTTGCTGAAATGTTTAAAACTAATTACTTAGCCAAATTGCTGAAAAATCTTTTATTATTAATAGCCTCAACCATTTTGCTTGATTAATAGATAACTATTTTTATCTGTCTTTAAATAAGGAAAGCTTGGATTAATTTCTATTTTTAATTATTTGAAGTAAAATAAATGTTTATTTCACAATATAAATATGAGAAAACATTATTTTACTATTTTTATGTTTAAGACATTTAGAAACATTGTGGCTCAGAAACGGAAATTTTAGGGAGATGTAAGATATAAAGAAGCTCAAATTATGACTTTTCTCATGTTATCTAATCCTAATGATCATAGAATGAGAGGCTATGATGGTCTTTCTTCACGTTGTAGTCATACTAACTTATATCTCTCTATCTCAACAAGAGTTGCTTTGAGACTAGAGAAGTCTCATTGAGGCATTTTCTTGGGTCATTAAGCCTTGATAAAAGGCATGAAGCTAAGGAAAAATAGTGATTTCTCATATGAATACTTTGACTAAAGCACTAACAATACACCTATCATGACTCAGATGAAATATATTTAGGCAAACCCTCTAAAGGCTATCTAAGTTTATACTGCTTCGCTTTTATGTGTTAAGTAAATAGAAATGATAAAGATAAAGCAAAACCTTTTTCGTAAATTTTTCTTAATATTAAGCTTTAAGGAATGAGATCCGGTCATGATAAAGTCTATCCTATGATAAACAAAACCATAGGCCGTTATAAAATGAAACAAGGTATAATTTAACGTTGTACTGCGTCTAATTAACACTCGTTTTATAACTAAATGTCTCTACCACAATAGAAATGATTGCCCGACATCGTGCAATTTTAGACTACATTATTAAAACAACAAACTTATTCAACCCTGTATATTCAAATATCTCTTTCAAAGAATAAGGATTCCTAGCTTTGTAAAAACTTAAGGTAATAATCCAGAAAGACGTTCAAAATTCTGACATAAGTTGATTTATTCTCAGCAATTCTTACAAAAAATAAAAGGCTACATATCAAAATTAATGAGGGATAAATTAAGATTAACATACCTTTTCTCTCTCCTAAATATGTTATCAAAGACACAGTAATTTTATTTATGAATATTGAAATATGCATTTAAACAATACTTAATAATGATAATTATGTAAATGCAAATATACCGATAACTTCATCTCAAATAATAGATTAAAATAGCCTGATTATAGTTATATCTCATTTTACAAACAGAATACCTCAGATTTATATAAAGGTTAAAGCCTTATTATCTATTTTTAACAGAATAACTTTTGTTATATTGATTTTGTTTGGAAAATTTACAGTTTTGCATAGTTTAACATATTTTTCTAAAGTAACACTGATATAATTCGTCAAATGATAGGCTTTAAGAAAATAATAATTTTAATCAACAGGAAAGATAATAAGTTTAATTTATTCATAATCCAACATTATTAAAGGCTGTTTTAATTTATGGTCATATAAATAAATGAATGAACAAAAGTGATAAATTATGCCCTATATTTTCATTTTTTGAAGTGCATTCTATTCTAAAAGAATATTTTTATCCAGATATGCCTGTTATTAGCTTATATAACGCAAATTAAATATATTTAATTTAGCTGATTACAAAATATGTTTTTTAATATTCCGTATTGTTTTATCCACGAGTGAGATGCAGGGTTAACAAGAATATCAATGGAAGCATTGTAAAGACCTGAGCCTTTTATTATAGATCTGGAAAAATTAAATAAGCAATTCTTTATTAACTTCTACCTTCTTATGTGAATTTAAATTATATTAAAATTATTCTAGTAGATTCTACACCTACATACATTGAATCTATTTACATAAATCGATTAAATTCACTTTGTAGACATTTTTCCCTCAATGAGTCTCCACGGTCTACGCTTAAATGAGGTGCATTTTTTCAATGGTGGAATTATTATTTTTACTATTCCTAGATTGACTATTAATGTACAATATTTATATATATTCATAAACAAGTATTTATAAGATAATTTTATTATATGTGCTTAATTTTTAAATTATAACACATTCAGTCGGGTAAATCAAGTTAAATAAGAAAGCTTATGATAAGCATTAATTATAGCATAGATTGACATAGATAAAACTAGGATTCAATATAATTCTTAATCATATTAACTCAATCTTATCTTAACTTTCATATTATTATGATCATGGTTAGAATTTATCTTAGATCAAATATCACGAACTATCGTTTACACAATTTTTAAAAATTCATTAAAATATGATACTTAACACAAGTTTAATATAAAACTGACTATGATATTAAGTGATGGCATTCGTAGATTAAACTTCTGTCAGCAACTACTAGTTTATAATTGTGTGTAGAAAGTTGAGTATCTTTAAACACTAATTAATTTGTATACAATCTGTTAATTTATTTTGAAAAAACTTAAAATAGATTATACGTCAATTGCTCTCGTTGTTGCTGCTTTGTATCGTTGTTAGGTATTATTAGAACGCACCTGGTGAAGATCCGTCTGTTATAGTAGTTTTAATAAGTTCCAGCATCATACAGTGAACTTGCTAAATTTATAATAGTTTTGTCAGCATTGTAGCCGACATCACTATTGAGTATTGTCATTCTCTACACCAAGGCCAAAATTTCTCCAAGATAAAATTTGTCAGCAAAGTGTTAGAGAACGTAGAAAGTCCCTTGTCTAATGCTCGTAATCATGACAACTTCTATGGCAGACGACTTCTAACTAGATTTGTTATACTAAGTCTTTCTGGCAACAATAGCAAGTTTCGACAACGAGTTTAACCCACTAAAGAAAACTACAACCATACCAGAAGCCACCACCGTTTGGGTTTCATATTTGTAATTAAATATATTTTTTTATGATAATGTATTTACATCATTTTATCACCTGATTGATTCATCATCTTTTCGTTATCATATAAGGTAATTAAAGATGGTTTTTACTCCTTAGAAACAGTTCTCATTATTTATTCATTTTATGCTGAAGTTTTTTATTTATCCTTGTTTATCTTAATATTTTTTATTATCGATTACGATTAATTAATAACTGCTTACACTGTTTTGCTATCTATGAGTGTGGACAAAATCATCTTTTTATTTACTACAGTAATACCTGCATGAATAGCAACTACTTTAACACATAATAATTCATTGCAGTTTATGAGAAATCTTATTTTTCTTGTATTAACCTTTTCTTTGCAGCTTATGAATTAGTTTATCTTTTAAGTTTCATATTTTAATTTCAGGATTATATTTATTTATCAATATCTTCTGCTCTTTTAATACAAAATAATTATTTGACGATCAAACCAGCGAAATATTCAATTAAGGCCTCATATTATTCAAAGCATTATTGGTTCTTTGATGTAATTTAATAAAATTTATAGAAAAAGAGGATTTTAGTAGTAGCTTTTGGCTGATTTAACTAGAAAAATTATCAAGCACTTAAAAACATGATAAAATATACTTTATAACAAAAATTTGGCCCATTATCTAGATTGCGTTGCTAAAAAATAATGTGTTAATGTAGTCACTTTTTTGTTAAAATTATTTGTTGTTCCATTCGACAGAGTATCTGAGTACAAAACCGCCTGCAAAGTCTGTTAATTGCAAATATCGGATCTTGCTGAGCACAGAACAGAAACAGGCAACCAAAACGGATCGTCTCAAACTTGTGTTTTGCCGATTATGGTATGTTAGCTGCTAACGTTAAATTAGATAAACCATAGAAGTAAATATAATAAATTTTTTTAAGGAATATTGATAGGAAAATAAGCAATAATTTATTATGCTTATTTGAAATGATCAAGGATATGTAGGGAGGTTAGCGACCTGCAAAAAGAATGTGACGCAACTAGCCTTCTCTTGTCTTACTTCTATTTAGAGTCACATCTCTGTACTCGTAGCTCACTCTTTCTTTTGTGCATACGGATCAAAAACATAGATGGGCTTATCACCAAATCCAGACGATTGTCTAAATCTACGCTATGGGAGAGATGGTTATAACATATATGTAGAAAGAAAAGATTGTACTTATCAAACCTTCAAGGCCAAATCAGACATTCGCGCACAAGCAAACACAAACAGACACATACACATACAAAAACAGGCATAACCTTTCCATATGGCCTTAATTAACCAAATCACTTTATACTTAATTTAAAAGGCTAAATGTAGAGTTTATATACCACTTTTTAAGGATTTGCCGGTACGTTTTCTTCACTTCTTAGCTTAAACTGTCTTGTAACAATGATAGCTTGCTCTGATGATTTTTGTCATATGACGGACAAAATCTCAGCACCATTTAACCGGATTCGAATAAGATTACCTTAGAAACAGCGTCAGTATAAAGCTTCTAGTAAAGTTAAGCTACGGCTAGTTAAGTGTAATCTGCCGTCATCTTCTAGTTGGTCAGACATCAAATGTCTTTACTCAACACATTTAGTCAAAATGGAAGTAAGTTAAATCATTCTAATGAAATTTGATTAAGCCACTCTTAAAATTAAAATTGTAAAGGAATTTATTACATATTATGGGAAATGCTTATATTTGATATCTTATTTGGATTGACCAGTATTATAGTAAATACTGTTTCAAATTCATATTTATACCTATATTGGCAGAAAATATAAATTTTTAAATTTAATAAATCGGCTTAAAAAAAGGCAACACTTAAGTGATTTATGTGTTTTTTGCATAAGTAATATATTGAGTGAGATTTAACAGTAGAGGTTTTAACACAACCAGTGCCATTTTTATTAAAATCTTGCAAATAGAGCTAAACTAAGCTAAGTAAATGCTCAATTTAATGTTTGATTGGCTACATATCACATTTAAGGACGCTTTATGCCTGCTCATATTTTTAGTGCTTTGCGTAACTTATTCTATATAAGATGTAATAAAGAACAAGAACTTCTTATTTCTTAAGTTTTACTTTAAGTCTTTTGCAGGAATATAACCCAGTTCTGATGATGTTTCTCATATGATAGGGATAGCAAAGTTCATGTTTACACAAAACAAAGAAGGTCTCGTAGTCTCTGTCAAGCTAAAACTCTTAGAAAACCAAATGGCTGCGGAAAATTGGGATTACACATTCCTCTTTTGGTTAAATCGACCTAAAAGACTCTTCTTTATGCAATTTTATACAAAATAAATGTCCATATAACAATTATATCTCAGGAGATTAATTTATTAGCTTTTATAATAAAATAATGTGCTATTCTTATAATATTCTAATTTGTGTTCAAATTCTGTGCATTTTAGATATTGTATCACATATTAATCAAGCAAAATATTGAAAAAAATCTATTTTAAAATGGTAATTATAGAATTTCTTTATAAAATTATGTTCTTTTAAGCAAATATTAGGATAAAACTAATTAAGTATAGAAAAATATAATCATACAAATTTCCTCTTACATAACCTTTTATACGTTAATATAAAATAGCTGGATCATTAGAATTTAAACTTCAACAAGTCTCAAACGTTTATTAATTTTTTTACTGCTTACGAATAACTGCTAAATATTTAAACATGGATGACATTAATTGCTATTTTGCTAATACATGTTAATTAATATGGCTTGAATAAAACACATCAAAATACGTAAACATATTTTCTTCAATTGGATGTTGATCTTTGTACTTCTAATATTATGTTTATATATTCTTTTTGTTAAGGAATTATTAAAGCAAACTTTGGTTTATTTTTCTGGTTGATATATTCATTTTTTATGATATATAATTTTTCTATTATATTTGTTACTCACTTATTGATATTCATTACTATATTATTTAAATCTTTGAAATATTTTTACATATAGCATGCTTTATGTATGCTTGCATGTGATTAATACGTACTTATAGTTGTATTTTACCACGAAATATGGTGAAAAAATTTACTTTTAGTTTTACAACTTTTAATATAAATAAATAACAAGTTATCAGTTCGTTTTCATAGTAAATATAACTAAATAATTGTATACGAGGTAATTTCTAGCCTTTCTCTGACTTATCATCCACCCTATGACCCAAGGCTAATCTTAAATATGTGTCATAATGGCTATCTGGTTTAGATAATAGGCTTTATTTCCAGGATATTAGTTGCGCTGAGGGTATGGATAAAACCTGGACGAGGTCAAGGTTAAACTCAAACCTTGATGATGATACCTCATGCGAAGCAAAGATAAAGATATTTGAATAAATTGTTAGTAATTGCTAATCACATTGTAGGGAAATTAAACTATCAGTTGTTGATCGCTCTGAAAGATAAATTATGAATATATCACATGTTTATACTTTTCTGATAGTATAGTGGGCATACTTATAACTAAATAATATATTTTATGGTTCGGTATACCAAATTTATTTTATGGCACGTTATATCTGATTTATATTGATTAAAATGCTGACGAATCTAAGTTTTTATTTGTTGATTTATCATTTTTATTTTAGGTTTGATCAATTATAGTGTCAAAGTTCATGTTCTTTATATAAAAACAGAAATTTCAGTTGATACATAATAATGCATAACATCTTATTGGCGATTTGTTGTAAATAATATCATATCCAGATTTTATATAAAAGGAGCTTTTATTTATCGTATATAGTACACATAACGTAATATTCTTAATATAAAAAAATATATTTGTATAAAATACCTTATATAGTTAAATAATATAGGGGGCATTTACTTATTTATTGCATTAAAAATAAATATATGCCTGGCTATTCTTGAAATTCCGTAAAGGTGCACGAAGTTAAGATATGCATTAGGATATAAACATTTATTTAAAAGCAGAAGTTTTGTCTCACTGGTTAAAATTCCTAAAAAATATGATTAAACGTGTTTTTCAATACAATCTTAAAAAAAATTTTATTTTGTACCGTTTTTAATTGATATTTTATATTATTTATCAACATATGAAGATATTAGAGACAAATATTTGTTAAATTGTCGTTTATTTCTTCGAATAAATTTAATCATCTATATGTACCTATTGTCTTCAACATGTTTTCAAAAATAGATCTAAATGCCATTCTGACAATGATGAACATTGTAAACACATGAATCCTTTCTATATCAAATATAAACATATTTGGCAAGTAGTCAGATAGATCTGTGTTATTTAGCAAATATTTTACTGA
>CAAALY010000128.1:0-12299 GCA_900617795.1 Protopolystoma xenopodis
GTAACTGTACAGTTTCTTCTACATAATCATGTAGCACCAAAGATTTTATTTTGCTAGCTATATAAAAAAAATTTTAAGTAGCCTAACCCTAAATCCGAATATATTACAGAAAGGTTGTTTACATAGAGGCCTTTAAAACGGGATGATCTAGCTTTCAATAATACTTTCCTTGCATTCTAAACACAAGGGAAGAAAAAAGTGCTAGCTTTAAGCCCATTAATCTTGGATAGTCTCTTGGAGCGATTCTAACCTTAGAACACATGCAAATTTATTAGTAAAATAGATTGAAAGAACTGAATCAAGAAAAAGACAAGGTACTTTATTCCCAGCTTTTTAAAGTTTTCGAAATGCCTATAGGAGATATTCTATTTTGTTTATCAGTTGGTTATCTAGAAAAGAATCCCAGTCTTCCGCTTACTTGAATGGTTTAAAGTAAAATTAAAATATTATCTTCTTACCATTTGGCCTCCGATGGGTTCAAAATTAAAATATTAACAAAATACAATCCCTATAGTAAGGTAATGTTTAGTAAAAATTTCCTTCTACACCCCATACTCGTAAATCAAATGTAGCCTAATTATACTTGTATAGAAACTGCCTGAAATCCTCTTTCCCTTGTTTACTCTTACATAAAGGTCATTCTAAAAGAATAACTTAATAATATTAAATCTACAGCTTAATGGTAACTCGTCATACGTGGATGGTGACAGACCTACATTGAAGACAAATGTGTGGGCTAAAAACATGTGTATGCTGACAAAAAAGGTTTACCATGCTTACGACAAGAATTGTAACGAATAGATACTTTTCTGGTAGATTCCTCCATTATATTGTGGATTAAAACACTTGATTTTATCAGATATTGCTTGATAGACAAGTATGAACTAAGTTTGGCATCAGATAGGCATGTAAGAATTAAAATTTGGCCAAAGTCGTTACGACTTTTGTATATAAAATAGCAGTGATATCGTATTAACTAAAAGCCAAAATTACAGTATATATATATATATATATATACTATAATTTGGAAGAATCTGACTTGAAGCGTCAAGAGGCTTATACGTTTTTACTCTGATTTATCATTTATACATATTCATTTGTAGGTGAGTAATATGGAAGCGAATAAGTTGATTACGCTGACGGAGATTAAAAAAAAGTACTCATATACCTTCAAGAAGCTTGCTTTAGTCTTTCTCTTAAAGGGTCTAGTTAGTAGCAAAAACTCAACAATGAATCAAAATTTAATGTATAAAAACAATGTATGTTAGCAATTATATGGTTATTGATAATGTTATTAACGCTCTCTAAGTCAGTCAAAACCCAAATGACCGCACTAGTCATCACAATATCGATTTATAAAGCCAAGTAATTAATACAAATTAAATCATAGGACAGTACGGAAAACCTCTGATTTTTATAGGCTTCATTATGGTTATGGCAAATTAGCTTATACAATGTTGTTTTAATATATTGCTGCTGCTAGAAATCGTATTTAGAGCTATTTTCGTAAAGATTTTAGTGTAAGGCTTACTTTTGTTGAGTAAACGTATAAATGCTGCTGCAATAAAATTGATTTATAATAACAGAGAGACTGTGCTTTCCTTTTATCTATTGAGCTGCCTTTTTGCAAGCGACTACAGGAGAGTAAAGCAACTAAATTTGTGCATATCCTAATTATTGTTCATTTATTGGGTTTCATAAGAACAAAAAACAATAAGAAATGCAAAATAAATAGGTTGATATATTCAAAACGTTTTTTTATTACGAAGTTGGTTGAACAAAATTTTTATCTGTTCATTCATGAACATTTTATTACCAGTAATATGAGTCTCGAAACTCTACTCTAATACGAAAATTTTATAACCAAAAAGGCTTTCCTATTTGCTGTGAATAAAATGCAATTTACTCAATTGTTTCTCGTAAAAATGACAAAAACACCATGAAAGAACTTGCATTTTTTATTAACTTGCTCAAGAGTATTATGAATAAAAATTTTTTCAATGGATTTAATGTGAATGACAATATCTTTGAGTCCATGCTCAAATGCTTCGTTCCTAGTATTCTCTCCTAATAAAGCTATGAAAATCAATCTTATGTTAAAAGATTAGCAAAAATTATGCGACAGTTATTGCGAATAATTATAGAGATAATGCTACCTAATAATATCTTTGTAATTGAAAATTCAGACACGAGATAAAAAAATTTAATCGAATTATATAAGATGTTGATGCTGGAAGGGTAGTTGAATTTTTTCACAATCACATGCGTAGAGATAAAATTTTAATGAATTTCACATAGCTTTACCTTCCCAAAAGTTGTTATCATCCAGGGATAGAGCAATTGTAAAGATTATACGCTGGCCTATCAGGATTGGACTCGCGCTAGTGCTGTTGATAAAACCTTGGCCAGATCGCAACTGCAGTCCAACCTGGATGAGGGAAACTTTTTTGAAGGCAAGACTGTGTGAAATTCAATGGAAGCATAACCCCTACACATATCACTGTGGAAAATTCAATTACCAGTCCAGCATCACCTTGAACAAAATAGGATGAATGCATATCATATAATTGGTTTACTGGTAGTCTCGAAACTATGCTTATAAACGAAAAGTTTCAATCCAATCAGATTCTGAGCCCGTCAGTATTTATTGTATAAGAAATTGATCATCCTGGGTTGATTAAAGTGATTTAATGATTGATAGTTAAGTATTCTGTTAATAAAATAATATATAACGCGTTCGCTGATTTTCCATATACAGTAAAAGCCTATTTATTTAGGAAAAAGTTTTAAATTTTAATAAATCCTATCGCTTATTGATGTGAAGACTTTCAATTCGTATGGAAGTACATGATGAAGAGATTCGTAGGTCAATCTCACCAGAAGACGCCAGCTGATTCGCATTTTACTGCAGCCGTTTGGCATTACTACGACGTTCAGGTTAATGCAGCGGTAAGCTGAGTTTTCGTTCGTCATGAGAGGAACATCGTTAGAGTTAAGACCTATTCTTGTAAAAGACTAATGTTAGCACAAAGTCAAGAAGACTGACCGGCATTTTTCTATATGACATATATACTATTTGTGAGAAAAATTGACAATTCGCTTGAAAAGGTTTTCGAGATAAAGATACAAGTTGATATAGAAACGTTAGGGGATATCTCGTAGACTGCATCAACCTGAACATCGTATTAATGCCAAACGTCTGCAGTACAACGCAAAACAGCCGACGTGTGATGAAATTCGGCTAAGAATCTCTTTATCATGTACTTCAATACGAAATGAAATTCTTCACAGGAGATTATTCGAAACCCGCGTATTCATATTGATTAAACATATTGACATGATCGTTTGCATGTCAGAGTTATGTGGAATTAGTTTACTCCAAATAAGCTCAGAGGAATCATTCTACTACAAAGCAAGATCACACTGTAATCTTATGATATAGTAAGACAGTAATAATAAAAAGCATATAACTAGGGATGAAACATATGAGAATATATATAGTCAGAATATAAAAAAGACTAATTTAAATATTGCTAAAGTTAATTAACCAAACCATTCTAGATCGATCTATTTAGGTTTTTAATTTTCTTTTGGCTCAATTGAGTCTATATAAGAAGTATGAAACAGCCCGATAGTGTTCTTGCACTAGTGCCAACGTAAGGCTTTTACAAGAATGACACCCAGCTCTCAGGATGTTCATCATATGATGGACGAAAGCTCAGCCCGTTTTCACTCGAACTGGGTGAGGAGTCTCGTGGACTGTGTCAACATGAATATTGTATAAAAGCCAAACGGCTGCAATATAACGAGATTTATCCTTCATCATCTGGTAAGATCGGCCAAAAAAGCTATTCTTCATGTACTTCCATACGCAATGAAGGTCCCTTTAACAATATTATCTTAAGAGCCTAATCGAAACCGAGTTTCTCTTGGTATCTATAATTTAAATACTAAACAATTCTTAAGCTTAAAGCTAAAAATTTTAAAATAATGTTAATTAATTTATATAATAAATATAAATATGCATGTAAAGATTTTTTTCTTTAAAATATAACTTGTTATTTTGGACTTCTATACTTAGTTTAAATACACCATTTACATGGACTTTAAAACTCTGCCAAATTTAGTTTATTCACATGCCAATGTAGTAGTAGAATCAATTGAAAATACCTTCGTACACACTAAATTGCAAAATATTTTTGAGACATGACTAATATAAAGAATGCTTCATTGTCTTTCTGAGTTGAAGATAAAATTAGGTCTTACAACAGCACCTCAACCAGCTAAACGCAAAATACCTTTAGGACCCATAGGCAAAAAACATTTTAAGGACTCAGGTTACACACTTATCCAACTTTATGGGGACAATGAAGTCAAGACGTCGCGATATACTTGGTATAATTTTATATTTAAAAATCTTAATGAACAAGCACAAAGAGTTGCAAATTTTTATTTTATCTGTATCGTGATCCTTCAAGCATTCACCGACTCTCCAGTGACTCCATTTGTTTCAATTCTTCCTCTTGCTTTTGTCATAACACTTACTTTAATCAAACAAGGTTACGAAGACTGGCTCAGACATAAAGCAGATAGAGAAATAAACTACACACCTGTTCAAATTATAACAGAAAACGGCGATCTCACTGTAATTCCTGCAAAAAGCATACAATTAGGCGACATCGTCTTATGTCGCGCAAATGATACTTTCCCATGTGATATGGTTTTGTTAAGTTCTAGTGAGTATTCTGGTGAATGTTTTGCCACAACCTCAAGCTTGGATGGGGAAACTAATTTGAAAAAATTTCTGTCTCCAGCTGAAACAATGGATTATGAAACACCCTCTTCTATTATTTCTAACTTGTCAGGACTTATAGTTTGCCAACAACCAATTGCTGACCTTTACAAATTCATTGGCCGCATTGAAGTTTCTAAACCTGGACACCCTATTCCCATTACCATGCCAATCGCCACTGAGAATCTTCTTTTACGGGGCGCAAGACTAAGAAACACTGATTACATTTACGGATGTGCTGTATATACTGGACAAGATACTAAAATGGCAATGAATTCAAAGGGTAAACAAACAAAATTTAGTCAGGTTGAGCGAAAGTTGAATGCATTTCTCGTTATTATACTCATATTTTTGATTTGTATCTCACTTCTTTATACAATACTTAAGAACGCTTCAGCTAACAACTATATTTGGTATATAAACTCGATTCCAAATACAGCATGGTTGATTGTACAAGATTTTCTCGGATTTATTGTACTTTTCAATTACATCATACCTATATCGCTTTATGTCACAATTGAAGTGCAAAAATTCGTTGGATCGATGTTTTTTGTATGGGATAAGGAGTTATATGATGAAAAATTGAATCAGCCTGCTGTCGCAAACACGTCGGATATAATAGAAGAAATGGGTCAAGTGAGTATAATAAAGATTACACGTTATTAAACATATTTAAAAATTAAATTTTTGAATAGACTTATATATTGAAGGCTAATTCTACCTTAAGAATTAACTTAATTTATGTAAGGATACTATTAAAATAGTGTTAATTGCTAGCCTGGTTATTGAAATTTGATATATATATATATATATATGTTTCCATTTGATGATGGAAGGCCTATCTTTGGACTGTATCGAATATATGTATTCGACTTAGGTTTGTCTCAAAAAACATTCTCAAATTCAACCTAAATTCCTGGCTCGAGTTTGACTTTATCTCATTACCATTACCTAAGGGATTACACACCGTTTAGTATATTTAAAATACCAATGATTCAGCGTACGGTGATAGAACGAGCTCAAGTTAGTCACAATCCCGACAGATATTTCAAGCAAATTAAAGCTTCATTCAATTTACATTTGTTCTAGTACAGGTTTAAATGGTTAGACTCATATTTTCAATTAAATCTGATAATGTCCTTATTTACATAACTGATAGATAAGCTTTCTCCGCTAAGACTCAGGGCCCAGTTTAGAATTCGATTCACGATTGTACTATCACTCCTTTTTCTGTTCTGGTTCGTTTATATACTTCCTAGCCGCTTATTTCAATCCTGCCCTATAGCAATTCCTGAATTGTTTATATTCCACTCCTAAGAAGGTGCGCCATTTTAGACTAGTTTAGTGTGGCATCACATTTAATGTTTACCCTGCGCCTTCTCCCCGTTTCACTAACACATTTCTGCTCGCAGAACCCGCATGCTATGTAGTAAATTCCCGTGCAATCTAGTTTGCCCACCCTCTCCTGTTGCGTGGGTAACCTAGTAAGAGTGTTGTTCTTTCCTTAATGGTAATCTGATTAATCAATTTTACTAATATTGAGCCAGTTCGCACGAATAGAGGCATATCCACTTTTGTGAGCCTTTCTCTGTGGTTACTTTTTTTATATATTCCCCATCCTGCCATCGGATTTTCACGGCCGGTATGTTTCTTTATATTACTCTTTCCGAGTATCCGCTGCCAAGGGGTATCCGAGTCGATTTGTCCATTTCTAAATCCAAGAATTCCACATCAGTTCTGATTAATATATTACAAATTATTCCAAAATTGGGTCTGTAATTGTGATGACACTATACATTGAGTATTATTCCAGCATATTAATTGTTTCCGAATAACTTTCCCTTCGGTGTCTCATTAGGGCGAATTGTTTCAACATCCACGAAAGGTTTATCCCCCTCCATTATTCCCATTGTGAATTTGATTCTTTCATTAATCCGGTTTATAAACTTCAGGAAATCCTCCGATTCTTTTCTTCCATTCGACCAAAGTTCGAAGTAGTCATCCATGTATCACATAAGCACTTTTGGTTGCAGCAGTGACGTTCTGAAGTTCTGTCATAATTTTTTCATATATACGTTTGTTAAAAGAGGTAAAAGCTACGATCCCATAGGAATTCCAAAAATTTGTTCATAGATTTTACCATTCAATTTGAAGTAGGTTGTCCTTATTGTCAAGGTGAATATTTGTATAAACAATTACCTCTTGATCCTCTCTGCTTCTTTTCTCTCGGTCCAAGATCTTTAGCAGGGCCATTGGAGAATGTTCTCTAGGAACGTTTGTATAGATGGATTGCACATTAAAACTTACCAATAATTCTGTTTCTTCTAGTGCCTTATTTTTGATCCTTTGAAACAATTTATATGAATGTTTCGCTCTGTATGATAAACTACTATTCACCTTCTTGTGTTTAAAACATATAAACTGCTAATTTGTGCGTTGCCCCATGCTTGTTGTTGACTATCAGCCTTAGGTGTTCCCCTTGTTTGTGTATCTTCGGTAATCCGTGAGCTGTTGATGGTCTTGCCTATTTTTTATGATTGAATTATTTGTCCGTACGTCGTTTTCGGCATTTCTATGGCTATCTTTCTGCATGCAAAGAAGAGTTCCATTTGTCTTCATAGTTGGGTCCTTTAGTGCACGATACGTGGTCCTACCTGGCAGTATACATTCCATTTTCTATGTATACTGTATACTGTCCATTATTACTGTAATCCCTTATTTATCCACCTGAAGGACTAATTGTTTATTCATTTGTAGGGTCATTTGTATCCTCGAAAATATGCTCCTGTATGTTGGATCCTGATGAGTCGATATTATTAAGATTATTTCTATCTCTACTTCCTGCTTTGTCTCCTCAGGCAAATTGTCGGAGATATCTAAACTAGGATGTATTCTAGAAAGTATATGTACTATTAAAGTGAAAAGTTTAGTCCTTTCTTCAGGAGCATATTGGTAAGGATAAATTCATTACTTTAATCTGATCGTCGTATTGGACAGTAGGAGTTGTCACCTTGGAACTATTCAACAGTGCGCGGTAGCTATAAATTAAGTTTTTTTGAACATAATTATGCTTTAGGAACTACCAGTAGATCATGGATATAAGATAAATTCATCTTATTGTGGATAGGGAGATGAAGGACTGGCAGGTGAATTTTCTCACAATGATGTGAATAGACATGACACTTTCATTGAATTTCACATAGCCTTAGTAGTTGTTTGACCTTGTTTTTACAATTCGGTCTTATTGGAAGAAAGACCTAGAGGAAAGTGCCTTGTTCGGAGTCCATAGTATGCATGATTTTTTGCAGTCGGAACGTGGATTTAGTACATTCCCAGAAGTTTCGTCGGCACCACACTACAAATCGTTAAAGAGACAAGTGAATACGGTCCTTTGGCCAATTGTCTGCGAAACAGTTGTGCTAGCTCTCTTTCTGTCCTGGGCTATTTACCTAACCTATATCCTCGTATCACCGCTTCAATATATTAATTTCCTAATTGTCTATCTAAACCTAGTTGGGACCTATTAACAATCCCCGCTGGTTGCCATATCCGCTCTACTATGCTGGAAGGGTTGATCCAAGGCTGCAGTTTATTCCGCAATCCTCTTCCTCCAAATCCTATCATAGTCTCTTACTTGCTGTGTATGATCATTCCTTAATCTGCCTGGTTGAGTGATTCCAGTATCACTGTGCGGCATGTGCACCGAGTTCATCTCATGCTCAAGCCTTTACTTCACGGACCACGTCTATGAGCAAACTTATGTACTAATGGCCAACTATCACTGGTCACCAGTGTTTCTCTCGCTCTTCTTTCTCTAATACCAAGTCTCTTGTGTGCCAACCCCCAAATACGATAGTTCTAGTTGATTTGAACAGGATTACTTTAGAAGTCTCCTCTCGGTTTCCGATTGTTCCTCTCAGGTCTCCTTATAATTTATTTTCCTAAAATTAAAAATATTTCCTTGATCCAGTCTTCTTCTTTTGGCTGATATTGCTGTTCCCTGATATTCGACGAGTTTGCTTAGCCAGTATGCAAAGTGTTTGCTAATCTAGCGTTCTTCAAGTCCCTTGTTCATTAGATTCTTTTCAATCAGAATATCGGTGGCTTCTCATATCTTTCGTTTTCTTGTATTTCCACCATCTACAGCCTGTCTTTCTGTCGATTTTCACTCGATTTCGTGTCCCATTCGTGAAATGCGCTCTTCTATTTCGGATCCTTCAGTGTCCATGTTTCTGCAGAGTCTTTGGTGTTTCTTGATTCATAGGCTGATTTTTTTCCTGTTTCACCATATACCTCTGCTCACAATTGCTGCATTTGAGGCTATAGACTCCCGAGGAGTCCGGTTTCTCAACTTCCTCGTGTTGCATCTGCTTACTGGCGAAGAGTATTGTCTTTTCTTTTGTTATCACCTTGATATATAATTTTCCTAGAAACGGTTGCTATTTGTGACTCAACTAACACACAATATACCACTAAGAAATTCTTCGAAACCCAGTTTTTCTTCCGGCTAGGAAGCCCAAGTCGGTTCAACAAATCGAGAAAGAGGAGGGACGAGTTGAACAGCAGGTGTGATGACTCCACCCTGAATTCGCCAAGAAGGGGCACTTCTCTTAAGGAGTAGAATAGAAATAATTGAGAGATTGGGATATAACAGGAGTGAGCTAAGAAGGTGGAGAATATGTAGATGGGCCAGGACAGAAAAAGGAGTGATAAAACAACCGTTTCGGCAGAAAGTCGCTCAAGTCATTGACTTCACTTGTCTTTTTGCCGGGTCGAAGCTTGGCGTTGAGACTGGCAAGACTCACAGACAATGCCGACTACTATGTCGGCGAAATGTTTGGGAATGTACCTAGTTCCCGGTCCGACTCTAGGACTTCTGATATCTAATAGAGCAGAGGATTTCGGACTGGGTGTGTCCAACTAGGTCGCTTTGACAACATGACCAAGTTGCGAAAACGTGGTCGGATTACCTCTTTGCATCTAAAGGAGACTGTGACAAAATTAATGGCCACAACATCCACATTTACATGTTACTTCTCTAACTATAGTTGGTAATGCGTGCACAAAATGACGTGAATCCCGGACGCTTCAAGGTCCTGAACCCTGTTTGAAGTCTTCCAGTTTCATAACGATCCATGCTATTGAGTACTTAAGAGAAAGATAAATGAGGCGGGGAAATTTGTGCTGTCCTCTTCGGATGTTGCAGGCCAGGGTCCAAATTTTTGCCACTTATGTTGGACCGAATCCAATTGTATGTTGCCTCTAGGAGATGATATCACAATTAGCACATCTGTCCTTCACACCATTCACTAAGATTCTATGTGATTGCTCAAAGTAACGCTTTTGGAAAAGTATTTTACCTTTAAATGGGATAATTACAAATAGACTATCCCAAAGGTATTACGTCTGGAGCGTCATGTTCTGATATTCGAGGTAAGTCTGGCATGAGGCGAATAGCTCTCTTCAAATTGTGAAGAGTTATTGTGCGAATGTGTGAAATAAAGAAATGTCTGCCATTATACACATAAAGTGAGTAGGCTGGAATCTATTTGTGGATCTTGAACAAGAGTTCGAATTACACCTGTTCTTTGAGAGTATAGAAGGAATAAAAGTTAAATTTCCCAAAAGGCAAAAGAGATAGCCTCATTTTGTCATATCTTTTCCCGTAACCATTTCTTTGTTAAGGTTTTATTATCCAGCTGTTAATGAATCAGTGACCAAGATACAAGTCATTATTTCTTATTTACTTATCGGCCATCCTGATAGACTTCGTGTCATACGCTTCATAAAGAAGCTCCATGCTTTACAAAGTAAAAGTCTACTTATATCTGGTGTGAATATGTTTCTAGATTGTCAGCATTTTTTGAGTAAAAACTTTTCAATATTGGTTGCTTAAGGTCTATAAATGAGCTATATACTTGCTTCACAAAATATTTTATTATCCAGGATGGACGACAATTTTTTAATTGCGTTACAGAGTCTAGAAAATCGGGGCACCTCGTTACCACTTCGCCACACAGCCACGAACGAGGGCCTACTTATATGATTGTGGGAAAACCTCCACTATAAGTCTTTAAATCACCTTAAGCTACTTGGGATGACCAGGCTTTTATACAAGAATAATTTCAAATGCTGTACAGAAGCATAAATACAAGAACATATGGGGCAGTACGATCCTCCTTCTTATAAATTCCGGGTACTTTCCCATATCACATTCTGTGATGTGATTGCCATGAAGCAAAATCGTATTTGCTATAGCAATCGACTACTTAATGGGAAAATTTCTGGAATTCCTCAAAATTCACATCTTTTTTGTACTCCAAGAGTGCTCGTGACAATGTGGCTTAGTATTTAAGGTGTCGAGGTTTACGCTGCACTCCCATGGTTCGAGTCCCGCTAAGGGTACTGATAAGGTTAGTTAAGCCTGTATGATAATAACTTTTGGGAAAGCGAAGCTATGTGAACCCTAATGCATTGTGGGAAAATTCAACTGCCAGTCACCTTATCAACTTAAACAAAATATGACGAATACATCTTACTTACTCAACACATAGTAATGTCTTTGAACGTGTTAACAAATACAAGTTTGCCTCGTCGACGTTAGCCTCAGGCTTGTCTTGACAAGCAGATCTGCCCTGTGAGCTATTGGCAACCGTAGCTATGCGGAAGAGTAATAACTAAGCCACGTGAAGCACTCAACCCGGTTTAAAATCCCTTCGGGGCCGATGATGAAACTCATTTTTCGAGGTTCAAAATGCAGTTCAGGTTGGATATAAATGCCCCTTAAAAAGTAAGGCTAAGTGAAATTGGGTGACTTGTATGGCTCTCTACTAATTTCATTATCTCGTTTTCGCGAATTGCTTGTGGCGTCAACAAGATCTCGAATAATTCGCCTTGTATGGTGTCCTTTACATAGTTATTTTAGCAACTTCCACCCATGCTGATCTGCTCAAAATGGCGGACCTCAGGGTTAGACCGGAACAGACAAGATAGAAGATGTGATTGAGAGGCGAGTGCAACACGAATATGGAATAGGTAAATGTTTCTTTACAGAAGGAGGATACCACATTCGTTCAATTGTTCAGTTGTCTCTTTGATTAGTTGTGGTTCGGTGCTAAGAGGGAAGGATTCACTGATGATGTCGTCCAGGATGCAGGAGAAACGTGCGGAAATGTACTAATTTCACGGCCCAATGGTCAGAATTATCGGGAATACCAATGAAAAGGACGTCGGGCGAACCGCACCCTTCAATGTCACGATCAAATTGGCGCAACGAGGTTATACTGATGATTTTGTCACAAAAATGCCATATAGTTTGGCCAAATCTATTTCAAGACTTGTGAAAACTTACGTCTCCTTCATTATTTTAGTAATGCTGTTTTCACGTCGTAGCTCCCTCCAACCAGGATCCTTCTCAGGGCAGCATGATTGTTTAACAGAACAGCATCGAGGAGTGACGACTTTATTCTTTCGTGTTTTGTAATTCTGTGCAAATTGTTGCTTGTTG
>CAAALY010000129.1:0-12298 GCA_900617795.1 Protopolystoma xenopodis
CCGGATCTGAATAAAGGTAAATTTTAACATATTTAGGAAAATAAGGGTTTATACACTGCTAAGACTTTTTCTGATAACAATCGATCTGTCTGCTATAATGCTTGGAAGCGGCAGTACTCACTGTTGCCATCATAAATAGCCAGGCTAAACTAAATTATAGAAGTCAATTGAACGTGTTTTCTCAACTTTTTCATGTTGTAAAGCCGACTTAGTAGAACGCACCTAGTCCGAAGTTGTCTGCGATAGCATTTGTCATTATTCCCAACATCAGACAGTGGACATGGTGCATTCTCAAACGTTTTTTTTGGCATCGTAGTCGGCAGCATCAGTGAGTTCTGCCATTCTTTGCACCAAGAGACAAGTGAAGCCATGCTTATTTTTGAATGCATTAGAAGCATGTAGATTGCCACCTCGCCGAACAAAGCAAGATGTATTCTTGTCTACTGTTTAAGCAGACTCGGGGAAAACAAGTATAGTTCAAGACCAGCAAAAAGAAGACGCCTGTATCAAGTTTCTACCGCAAACCGGAGGAAAATAAATTAAGATGAAGAAAGTTAAGGGCAGGGATTTTCGGCAATAAAGAGCAGACGTTGTCAATGAGTGATGTCAATTTCGAATAAACCAGTACAACTTTGGAGGCCTGGCAGTCAGGGAGATGAACAAATGGATAAGCGAAGCGTCACGGAAATTCGGCGTTAATGCCAAAATCCACTTAAATGCCGCTAGAGATTGCTTAGATATCATGGGTTTAATCAAGAAGAGGAACCGTGAAAAGAAGGCCTGTTATCTGCAAGTATGGGAATAAAAGTCTACACGCTCTGCTCGTTTAGGCGGCCATGTACGTGCTTCTCGGACCTTGAGATATAGCGCCTGGAGAAAAATGTACGTTAGAACCGGAACCGAGTAAATTTTGTTAATCAGAAAGATAAGAAATTGATCTACGAGACAATTAGGGGATCCGGATTGGAGGCCCCGAGTCAGATCAGTCGATCGAAAGAGAGGAGTCGTGGTGACAAACGGGTGTGATAAGGCCACACTAGATTTACTACAAAAGTAAACACATTTTGACGAGTTGAAGGTAAAAACGTCAGAAGTTGTGATAGGGTAAAAGTGGAATAAGATGTTTAAGAGTAGATGGAAAGGCCAGGACAGAAAGACTAGTAATAGTGTCACCGTTTTCGGCAGAACGGTTGCGAAGGCATTGAATTCTCTTGTTTCTTTGACGAGTTCGTAGCTTGGTGCGGAGAATAGCAAAGCTAAATGATGATGCCGACTTCGATTCCGGCGAAACGTTTGAGAATGTACCAAGTCCACTGTCTGATGCTGGGGATCATGACAACTACTATGGCAGACGACTTTGGACTAGGAGTGTTCTACTAAGTCACCCTGACAACAATTCCAAGTTGCCACAACGAGGTTAACCCACTTCTATAAATCGAATGGAGACTGGTACCATAGTGAGTTGGACACCATCTTGATCTACATATCTTCTTTTAAACAAAATTATTTTTGCATCTGAGTTCCAGATTCAGTACCTTATTTAAAGGACATGTTTTTTCTGTTACATTGATTTTATATCCTCTTGCCGTATTGGGATATAAAATCTATACTCACATGTTCGGCCCGATATATCTGCTCCTCTAGATTTTTTGTTGTTAATCAAAGTATAAATGGTAATTGTGCAACTTTGACAAGATGGCAGTTCTTCAGCTTTAAACTCTTTAAGATTGCCATCATTAATTGTTACAGCAGCCGAAGTTGCTGATGAACCGCATCTTTTCGTGTATTCGTATCTGGATGAACCAGTAACTGGCTGCATCCCTATCGTCAATGAATCTTCCGTTGCACTAAGTATCTGAAGATTTTTAGGGTCTTCGGGAGCTAAATGTCAATAAGAGAAAAAAATCAAAATCAAAAGCTAATAACAGAAAAATCAATGGTCAGATTAACAAAAAAATGTCAATGGTAGGAGGATGATTGCGAAATTTGCTTTTTTATTCAAAATAAATATCAATATATGTGCAAAGTAACAGAAGAGCAAGCCTAATATTTGATGAAAAAATAATACAGACGAGCTTTATCAGCAACATTTAAGCCAAACTCAGTCAACTTTTCGAAGAAAATTCCATTATATCTACAGATTTCATACTATATTATCTTATAATTAGACCCTGCATTTTATTCAAATCTAAATTTAGGTTCAATATTTTTAGAAATGTAAGCTTACGACTCATAGTCAATTTATCTTTTTTAACCTTTTTTAAAAAAATAAAATAAAATATATTTTTTTAGGAGATGTTCTGATAGTCAAGAGAGTAATCCTTCGCACAAATTTTGCATGTGACATCTGCAACTACTATTTAAATGCTTTGTGTGCATCAAAACTCTACTCAAATACGAAAAATGTTTGTGCATCGTCTCTTTTTCATTCACACTAAGCAGAAACAGATTTGACTATTCAATGCTTCACGGAATAGAGTAATGGTATAAAATTAATAGCACTAGGTGGAATGATGGAAGGGAAATCCCTTATTTTATCCCTTAATATATTTTTGTAATGGGTATTGTAGTTAAGTGTCGAAGACGTCATGCAGAATATAAGATACCGAGGCACAATTTAGCCCCTGCAATGGATATTGAAAATTAAGTAACAAAGCAAATAGAGAAATAAAGTTTGTCGGAATGAGCATTAGCGCTTTGAACCCAAGCATGTGTACCTGTAGGAAGTCAATTTTTTATAGTAAATGAGCTCTATTCACTTTATTTCCTCTAAGATGATGTAGGAATGGTATTTGAATTTTTCCACAGTGATATGAATAGAGCTAAAGTTTTCATTGCATTTCACATAAACTTTCGTTCTCAAAGTGTGTTCTCATCCCAACTGAAGTAGACTTCAGTTTCGACCACGCCTAAGTCTTGCCAACACACTCAGTAGGACGCGAAGCATGATAATGTAGCGTGTAATATCGATACTAACCACTAAAAATACATTTTCACGAGTTCTCTTGGCTCACAGGGCCGATATAAATTTCAAAGAAGGCCCGGCCTTTTCACATATCACATTCTTTGGTGGGATTGTCGATGACACAAAGGCAATCGACTACATGACATATTTTTGATTCGAGACTACAAGCAAATCAACCAGCAAATATAATTTGCTTCATAGAAAATCCAATTAATGAATATGATATGGAAAAATGCCTGGCAATCCTTGAACTTCACAGCTTTCCCATAACTTAAGGACATAGTGGTAAAGTGTTAAGCCCACACGCTACACTGTCATGGTCTGACTCCATCTGGAGGTGTTGACAAGACCAGTTGATGCTAGATCATCACTGCGGTTTACTCCAGCCGAAATGAAAACACCTATTTTGCAAAGTAAGGCTATGTAAAATTCAATGTAAACTTCATTCCCTTAAACAAAATTGTATGAATTCATTTCATACAATAGACTCACTGGCGGTCACAGAACCAAACTAATGAACGAAATATTTTTTCCATCGCCTAGAATGATGATCTGTTTAAGAATGCAATTAGGGTTTATGATTAATATCTGTATGTAGTAAGCCTAGAAACGTGTATTCAATCTTGAATGAGAGATGTTATCGCCATAGGTCGCATACGATAAGTAAGTACTGAAAAGTTACTATTCTTATAAGGATATGAATAGACCTCAAATTTCCTATAGATTTCCAATAGCGTTGATACCCTAAAAACCTTCATATCCAGAGTCAATTGTAGATTTAACGGCAAAACGTAACGGTCTTAACCCACTATGCGTGACTAAGTTCTCATGTGATAACTGAAAAAGAATTAGAAGATCAAACCTAAGAGATTTTATTGAAATTGGACTTGAATTTTATCAAAGGCCAGACCATTTTCCATAAACACATTTTATTATTAGAGTGCCGAGAAAGATGGCAAAGATGTATTTTATATTTTAGTAGATTAAATTTCTAATATTATAAGTAATTAAGTGTCGAAGAAACCGGTAGATCATGGATAGCAAATGTTAAGGAAATCCACAGAAGTCCAGTGTAGATTGCAATGCCTTTTTAGACGCAGCGCTATGCAAAATTCAATTGAAACTTGATACCAAATCTTATGACTTTGGGAATGCAGATTTTATTATTATAAATTAGGTTAAATGAAAAAAGTCCCAATTAGACCTAATCAGAATTCGTGCCAATAGATTGTCTTCTTTCGCTTGATGGTACAATTAAACTCGTTTAAGATGCAAGTCTATGCCTTGTGTAGAATGATGTAATTTGCCTGATGCCTTGGCTTCCTTGAGTTCCATTAACTAATCTTAAGATATAATCCGTTCACTAAAAAGGGCAATTATCAAATTTTGATGTAGCATTTCCGCCAATCAAATCAAAATAGAGTTTTAATACCCATTAATAATTTAATATTCTACTTAAATTGGTAGTCTGCAGGAAAGCCTAATCTAAAATTTGTCAAGGAATGCCTCGAAAGCAATAAAAAACAGCATTAACACTCTCATCTTGCCTTTCCTTAATCCGTAGACTAGATTCTGAAACACGCACTTAGAAGAAGCTGATCTCATTGCGAATGAATGAATATATTGGCAATGATTGTCCGCTAATACATATGGTTAACATGAACGAAAAAGATCAAAAAATAAACATATATAATTATGTCAACATACCTGGAATTTCGGTTTTACTATATACCATGACACTTGGTGTAGCCCGGCTTGGCTCACCAATATAGTCCCCATTCTTCACAAACACGGTTATGGTGTATTCCACATCCGTCATGAGAGAAGAAATTAAGAGAGCTTAAAGTGAAAATATTTCTCATTTATTCACAGAATAGTAATTTTGACATTTTTATGCATAACTATTTAACGTAGAATAATTTGTTTCTAGAAAATCAACATTATCCCAACGACCTACTTTAAAGGCATTCTACTTAGCATGCTCCATACAATATTTACTTGTTGGTTCAAAGCCGCATTTAAGCTAATATTAAAAAGAGGCTCGGCCCTATCAAACAATAGTATTATTTTACATTTTGTGTATTGAGCCTATTTCTTTTAGCGTAATAAAGGAGATTGATAGTTGGATGTTACACAGTCGGTTGAGTAGACCTAACTTGTACATTGAATTTCACATAGCCTTGCTTTTTCGAGAGGGATTATTATCTAGAGTGCGAAATTTAATTAGTTGCTCCTTATTACCTTAAACAAAACAAGGATAATGGACTTTATATAGAAATGGTTTACTGGTAGTCTTTAAAATTTAGTTATAAACTAAAAATAGGTACTATTGTACTTCTTAATATATAATGATATGCATAATTAGATACATTTATCGTATTATTTGAATAGTTATGGTTCGGTATTATGTGTTTGGGCAGGATCAGATAAATTAAAATTAAATAATAATGCCTTCTGAAACAATTAATAGCGCAACGTGTTAAAGAAATTGTAAAATCAAACTTTTCTGAGGATATACCTTTTATAATCCGTAAGAATATCGAAAATTTAACTATCTTATCAACCCTCTCATTTTCTTGAAGAAACACTTGCGATACAATAGGATTTCTATCTATGGAGCTATGTAAGTGTGTTCAAGGAAACTAATACATTCATATTAATATGCTATTTTAACGGTGAAAAAGTAATCCCTGTTTAGTTCTGCTTATCACAATTAGGTTCATGTTGTTTCGTCGAGATGTCAGACTTTTCTTTTAATTAATTCAGGAGTATCTATTAAAGTAAGAATTGATGATAATATAACTTAATTTAGGAATAATAAACTGTTGTAGCAAATTTGCTTGTCCCTGTTTTTGCAACTTGAGTGTATTAGCAGGGCGACCAAAATGAGCACAGCTTGTCCGAAATCCATAGTATGAATGTTGATTTCCAGAGTTTAACCGTCAACTTGGCTTTTTCACAAATGTTTCAGTGACATCATCAGCGAGCCCTACACACAAAACCACTAAAGAAACAGGTAAAGTTGACGCATCTCTCCTTCTTTTATGGTACATCTAATTTTCCTATATACTCGTTCAAAGATGTACCTTCATTCTTAGACTGAATATTTCTTCCGTTTCCATAACATTCTTCTGCGTACAATTATCGCATTTGATGTGATAAACTCTTGAGCCATCCAGTTAGTCAACCTTCTAATGTTTCATCAGCAGGCTGGGAGATGATGGCCTAAAATGTGGCAACTTTAAGCAGAATTCAATTAAAGAAACTGGAAGAAAGGTCAGTTCACGAAGGAGGGAACGTCAAGGAACAAGGGTATAGGAACGATGAATGTACCAGGATAGAAGTTCGGCCGGTAATTAGTCAAAAGATAAACTTCACTGGTCTCTAGCGATTTGCTGTGTAGTACGGAGATTGTGAAGGCTCACTGTCAATGCCAGCGGGAATGTGTGAAGTCCACGGTCAGCCTCTGGAAATCATCATGAATAATCTGAACTCTGGAGAAGCTAAGCTCATTTTGGTCGTCCTGGCAATACGCTCAAGTTGCATAGACTAGTTTATGTCTCTTAGTTATAATCCGATCATTTTATTGGCTTAATGGTATTAGAAACGTTATTTTACAGGGCTGGTTAACTTGATTTATAACCTAAGAAACAGGAACGACTAGTACAGAATTTACCTCTTTTTTTGTTAACGGTTTTTAGGAATGACTACTCTCCATAGAATTTAAATTTATAATTAATATGCTTATTTCCATTTCCAGTAGAATTGTTTGATGATGAGATTCGAAGGTCGATTTCTCCAGAAGACGGTCAGCAACGGATTCCTCTTGACCAGCTGTTAATTGGCTTTACTGAAAGATTCATGCTAAAGCTGTTTCCGAGCTAATCCAATTCGATTTTGGTTGCATCACGAACATCATCAGAGCCTCGAGGGTGCCATCGTCACAACCAAATTTAAGCTAACTAGTAAAGAAAACTAACCAGAAAATGCTACTACTAGTCTAAATACTTCTCATACTACTGATTTACTAGTAGTCTCGGAACTCTATAAATTATGTTCCAGGACAGCCAATTGATAGCTGATCAAAATAAATCCTTCGTCGTCTTCTGGTGGAATTGAACTTCATATCTCTTTACAAAACATTTTTACTTGAAATGGAATTAAGCAAAACAATTATGAAACAAGAGATTCCTCGAAACCCAACTTTTCTTCAAATTTATAACTCACAAGACTTGTTTGGGGGTGCTACCTCCATCTTTTCCAGTGGTTCCTTCGTGACTGGATTTATGCCTTTGGCCTTCACCAAATAAGAGAAGGGACAACTCAAAGTACTTTCTTCAGTGACAGCAGTCCATTTCACTTCGATTTCTTCTTTATCTTTATCAATCTGGGAGGCCTGCACGATGTCCACAGTTGGAAGAGCTAAACCAAAAATATGCTTGCGTTAAGAAAAAATTAAGGCTTAACGTTATTTGATAAATGGTACAGAGATTCTTTTATCACCGTCTAACATTACCTGGCGACTACTGTGCTTTAGACAGAAAAAGGTCAATTTATATTCATCCTAGCCACTCGAGATATTACTTGTTCAAATTGAGGATCATAGCTGCGCAAGAATGACAAATCTCTTAATTCTTTATTGGTGGAAATCCCACCACCACACTTTTTAGGCCAAGGTACTTTCTTTTTTTAAATAAAAGTCTTCATTGAGTAAAAAAATCTCTCTTCGATACAAATTGCGTCATATTAAATAGTTGCTTATGCCTACTTGCTCATCTGACAATTTTGAAAGGGTCTTGCAACAACGTCTTTTCGAATATAATCCATTACTATATATGCTTATTATTTTAGCTACAAAGCAATATAGCTATTTCTAGGCGATTCGCACATTACTGGCAGTTACTGGCAATAGATTCTTAAATATTTAATTGTATCTAATTATTGTTCAGTCGGGAAAGCATGAAAATATGGGACTTTGCAAAGCAGCTCTTTTGTTTCCTGTTAAAAGTATCCGCAAATTTATCAAAACACTTGGCTAGAAGCCAGTAATATTACATTTTCTTACGCATTTTTATTTGTATGCTTGTCCTGGGCGATGAGTTTCCGTCAGTAAGTGAAATTATCGTTAATTTATGCGACGTGCATTCCTTTAATTCTGTTAGAGAAATTAAGTTTCTAGTCGTATATAGTGTTGGACTTGGTGTTGCCTCACCAAGGGCAACGCTGCTCAGCGAATAGGCTACAACTGCAGGTGATGGATTAGCCACATCCCAACTTACTAACACTAATTTGGAATTTTTAACCTCCGCTTTAATATTCTTAGGGATGTCTGGAGCTATAAATTTAATAAAAGGTAAATAAAATAATTTGATTAAATAATATCAAATGACTAAAGATAATTTAAATATATCAATAACTGTTAATTTTTTCTATATAAAAATATATTAATAGGCTAATTTTCTCAAATCTCTCAATTTAATAGAAGCACTTGGAGACAGCTATTATGCCATGACCCATATTTTGCCCAGAAATGCAAATAAGCACTTTGTGAGACTTCCTAATCGCGGTCATAGTGAGATGAATCTGATCACTTCTCCAAATAATGAAACTGCCAAATTAATATTCTACCACTAAAAGTAATACGCAGTTTATACTTATTAGAACCTGCTTAGCAGAATGCTAGTGTAGCAAGACATTTTTGCCTGGAATAATTTATCGTTTAGCTAAATTTAGGCCAATGCTTTTCTGTAGATATAATATATTTCATATTTTAACTTCTTCATAAGAATATATGACAACTTAAATAAATTGCTTCCGATCGATATAAATAATTTTTGTATATAAGTAGTGTCGGGACTAGCGGTAAATCTGTAATATGAGATGTATTCAGCCTATTTTGGGAAAGCAAAGCTCTGTGAACTGCAATAGAAACGTCAGGTCTACTCATATCATTGTGGGAAAATTCTGCTAATAATCCTTCATCACCTTAAATGGAATAGGGCGAATGCATCTCATATAATTAATATTGTTGATTTTAATATAAAATACATAATTTCTTAACTGGCAATGATACCGTCGATTTAACTTTACTTAACCTCGTCTTGCATTACAATTCCCTTTTTCCTTTTGACTTACTGGCATCAGTATCAGAGATGCAGCCAGCTTTCCAGCGTTTTTGGCCTTACAATAGATGTTGATGTTAAGGTTACGAACCTGTCTGTCTAATTTTCTTGCTTGGGCAATTTTGACGATGCTTGAGAGGGGACAATTCGGCAGGAATCAGCAAACTAACAATATTTAAAATAGCAAATTGTATAAACTTCCATGAAGTCCATCAATTGACGATTGCTGAACTCATCATTGCCTCTTTCTGTGCTACGGCAAATTTTTTATCAGTAAATCCAATCTAAGGGCTTTCTAATCGATTACGTTACTCCTTTAGTATGTCATTTCAAGCTACTAAAATTTTAAAAATTTGTATATTTGCTTCGTGCATAAATACAAATTTCCAAAATTAAAATTTCCTCTATAACACCAATTCTGATCCAAATTATATTGTATTTGTATGCTAATCTTTCTAGCTGGCTGTCTCTTGACTGAACAACTGCAAAATACTCATTAAAATGTTTACCTGGACTGTTTATGTTTCACACCTCAACAATCCTGACATTAAGCCATCTCATTATAAATGTTATTTATGATAGTAAACTTAATAATAAAAATGTAAGCAATAATTTTTGTGGATTATCGACAACTTGCCAAGGCCTTGAGTGAAATTCTGAGTTTTTAACTCAAAAGGTTCGCTGTAAGTATAGATGGAAGTCCCAATACGAGGAGCCACTTTAAATGTGTACGTTGTAAGTGGACTCAAAGCATATATCTGATAACCTATTTAGGTTGCAAAGTGGAGAATATATGATTATTAATTATGTAAGTAAATGATTTAGTAGAAAAGTCATATATGGAAATGTACCATGTCGACGGTCCGACTCAAAAAATTAGCATGGATAATATGGACTCCAGACTATGTGCTTCGCTTGAGGTCTTCTTACTAACATGACCAAGTTGCGAAAAACAAGGTCAAACAACTTTATACTACGAGAGGGAGTGTGACAACACAAAATGCTACACCATCTTGGTCTTCATATCTTATATAATTGTATATCCTTCACCCTTAGACTAAAAGGTATTTTTGCTATAACACTCAACTAACTTAATTATTTTTTCGTATATAATAAGAGCTGCGAGACTAAAAGTAAATAAGTTATATGAAATGTAGCCGAGTGGTAATCGTGTCAAAACTGACGTGCTGCACTGTGACGGTTCAACTCTCGCAGAGTGCATTGATAATATACGTGCAAGGTCAAAACTGCAGTCTACTGCTGCCGCTATGATAACAACTTTTGAGAAAGCAAAGCTAAGTGAAATTGAATGAAAACGTCAGCTCTACTGATATCATTGAGGAAAAATTCTAGTACCAGTCCTTCATGACATTACGCAAACTATGGTGAATACATCTCATATATAATCAATTATCTTTGCTTAAATATGAATATTAATCTCAAGCCTTGATCTGGCACGGAATATTTTACAAATTTTGACTGTCTTTATTCTTATTTGGACTAGGCAAAACCACATGAGGTTGGCTTTTCTTGAAGAGATATTTGAGATTCAAAATAACTTTTGATAAGGTAGTGAGATGAATAACTAAAGTTATTAGAGATAACTCCTTCCTGTAATGTGAACTTATTTGCAATATAATGTAAATTACTTGAATCCTCCTCCCTCGTGTTGACCAGAATTTGGCTGGTTGCCGAAGAAATTTGTATCTGATAAGCTACAAAGCAGTTTCTCGTGGTTTCTGTCCACTGTACAAGCAACGCACTTTTTAATGCCCTCAGGATTTGAGCTCTGACATTGACCGTCTTTTGTGGAACTGGTAAGGTAGCATTGAAAAAAATATAAAAGTATTAATAAACACAGAGTTCTTTACAAGCCCTGCAGGTGCAGTGTACTATGAGTACGGTTATGGCAAAACAATTTTAATCAATTGTCACCAAATTAATATGAAAATCGATTTCGTTTAGATAAATATGGTAAGCTTGGCCAGACGGGTTGTTTACTGTGATATGAGAGGAATCAGCAGATGATACGATTTTACTTTATGTTAAGAGCTGTCTCTCTTTCTCTCTATATATATCTCCTTTGCGCCCCACCCCCATCAGTATAATCGGCTTGAGAAGAATTTATAAGTTTTCTCCTAAATAATTCTGTCTTATACAGAGAGCAGCACCGTTATGACGATCATAAAAACTTAATTTGCATATTTCAAACCTATTTGAGGAGACACCTCGTGAAATGTTCTCAGTCCTATCTTTTCTGCAAATGTTACTATGGTACTTGTAAGCACGGAAAATCGACTTGGTACCTTCTTAGGTATAATTCTTAGCATTTTAATCGGAATAAATAGATAATCAAAGGAATATCGTTGCTGCTAGATTAGAATACAAAGAACTAGGTACCGAAACTAAGGTAATAATAACGCAAAGAAAAACGTTAAAAGAATTACGCATATACATATGCAATGGATTCAGTTATTCTTTACATAATCGGATATACTAGCATTTTCTGAAATATTTTGTTCATTATTTTGAAATATAGCGCACGCAAACTCACATGTTTTTGCAGAAATCCATATTCCTTCGGATTTGCCACTGGGCGCCAATGTAAAAATTCGGATCACACATTCTGTACAAGGTGGTAGTTCACCTGCTTCAAACTCTTTGAGATTACCGTTATTACTCTCTATCAGATCAAAGGGTCGTGGCGTTCGGCAATCTCTTACAATTTCGTACCCAGTTGCACCCGTTGCTGGCTCCATCCCTACTGTCAAGGAAGATTCCGTCCTTTTGATGAGCCGAAGATTTGTAGGATTCATAGGAGCTTATTACCATTAGGAAAGGGTATAAAATGGATAATTAATTAAGTATTACATTTATGGCACAAATACTTCACTGAAAGTAAAGAGTAGCAAAAGATTGTCCCATAACCGATGATGGAGGAAACGGAAGCTAGTTAAACTGATAAGTAAAGACCAGTGAAAGTACATATTGCATGACAGAAATTCTTGAAATAATGCGGATGGATGGTAAACGAAATAAGATGGGAGCATAAAATAGTTCAATAAATTGGCTAAGAAAAAATTAAATGAATGGTTAAAGAAATATTAAAAATGCAGTAAAATGTAATAAATAAAAAGATAAATACTCAAATAAAGTTGAAAAAAAATTATAAAATAGAACTAGCTAATAAAATTATAGAGTAAAAATTAGA
>CAAALY010000130.1:0-12269 GCA_900617795.1 Protopolystoma xenopodis
ATTTTTTAAATGTTAGTTCATTTAAGTGATAATAATCCGTATTTACCTTTAATGAGAGATCCAACGGAAGGATTTAGGACTGGGCTAAAGGATGCTCTTAAGGTATACGAAAGTAATGGTAAAATGGAGAAGCGGAAAATGAATTAACAACTCCAGAGAGATGCAAGAGCCCCCAAGGCTAACGGTCTCCTTAAGGTTCACAAGGAGGGTGTCCTCTAAGATTAATGGCAAATGATAAAGGCAGCGTGATGCATAAAATTTCACGTTTTGTATGCATACAACTGAGAAAAAGGACAATTTTTTAGTTATATTCTGTTAAAAATTCTTATCAGTTTGTGAAAATGATTTATCGGCAGACACTTTCAGAATAAGATAGGCTAGTAAGCTTCGATGTTGTGTTGTTTCGATGGGATTCAACCATACTCTGGTGAGATCGATCTTCAAATCTCTTCTTCATCCACTTTGATACGAAATGAATGTCTCTCCAATATGAATATAAATATGTCAAAAATTGTGATAGGGCCGGAGTGTGATAAGAGAGTGAGGAGTAGATAGATGGGCCAGGATAGAAAGATAAATGTTAGCACAATCTTTTCGGCAGATAGTTGGTCAAGGTAATGACTTAACTTGTCTCTGACCAGTTGTAGCATGGTGCTGAGAATGGCAAGACGCAATGATGATGCCGACTACGATATGGGCCAAACGTCTGGGAATGTACCAATCTGCGATTTGACGCTAGGAATTATGATAACTACTATAGCAAAGGACTTCGGACAAGGTGCGTAAAACTAAATCACCCTGACAGCACGACCAAGTTGCGAAAACGAGGCTAGCCCACTTCTCTACCTTAGTGATTTTGTGGAAAAATTGTATGGACTTATGATTTTTAATGTCGCTTATCTGTTTGCAAATTATTCTCTATTTTCTTTCTAGACTCAGTCGACGTGATCTTTATGAGGCTTGGCAGACTGACTTTCCACAAACAGATTTTCAAACAAATTACTACGCTCACCGCAACATTGGCTCAACTAATTATAGCGACCACCCCATTGACTCTGGTGCTGTAAAATCCGAGAATACAGTCAACAAGTCATTTGCTTGGAATCACATCACAACTGCCATAAACTCTTCTCCTCGTTCACCCTCCTTTAGTCCGCCATCCGAGCGATTGTCCGTCAATAATAGGACTTGGCAGGATACTAGACTATCTTTTGAACAGTACCACAAGGATGGACGCTCTATATCTAAAGAAACAACTAACCCGACTGCTTCTGTCAGTAGTGGTCGCTCTGAGGTCAACTTTAATCGTGTTAACTCGACTCTAAACTGCCTTGGACCTATCGCCCTGAACAAAGAGAACAAGCAGAACGGAGACCTGATCTTACCTTCAGAATCAGAAAATTCTATACTCTCAGTTCCGGACATTGGTCTTTCCGTGAGGAATTTGCAGAAAAAAGCGAGGCCCCAGACTTTTGTAATGGACAATTCTTTTGCTTATACAATGGATAAAAAATACAAAGTAAGGGAGGGTAAAGAACATGGAAAAAGCACTGAAGATGATTACGATGTTGCCCTTCAAATGAAAACGGTTTTTGACCACTCAAAAAACGGAGATGATAGCAAAGGAAGCAATAGAAAGGAAGCTAGAGAGGACAAAAAAAATAAAATGATTGAGACAAGTGAAAATATGATGGGAGAAGAAGAAGAAAATGAACGCGCAATACGAATAACATCCGATCAAGAATGTAAAAGTGTACTGAAAGAGGAAGACGGTTGTATACTTCCAGGAGTTATTCGTGAGGAGCTTAGTCCATACTTGTTAAAGTAAATTAGTATTTCATAAGAGAGAACATGGAATATCTTGCTAGTCAAATTTTTACCATATAAACCTAAAAATTTCTTGGAACTATTTTAAAGGTGTATGAGAAGTATTTACCATATTTCGCTTAAGGTGATTAAGGACTGATAATTGAATTTTCCCACAATCGTATGAGTAGACCTTATGTTTCCATTAAATTTCACATAGCCTTGCTTCCCAAAAGGTATTCTCATCCAAGCTGGACTGGACTGTAGTTTCGATATCGCACCCTAGCGGAACTTAAATCCTGAAAGTGGAGTGTATAATTTCGGCAAGTTATCTACTATGCAACACTGCAACACGTGGCCTTGGGTCACAAGGCAGATGGGGATTTCAAAGAGGGCCAGGCATTTTCCCATACCACATTCTTTGGTGGGATTGTCGATGAAGCACAGTTGCAATTTCTATATAAATAATCTAGTTTACTTATTTTTTGTTTATAAGTTTGTTTTCGAGACTACCAGTAATTCATATATATATATATGAGCTTTATCTACCCCAGCTCATTTTAGGTGAGGAAAGACTGGTCGTTGAACTTTCCCGAAACACACTTATAGACGAAAAATATTTTAAGGGTATATTTTTACTTTCGCGCAAGGAAATGGCTGTAAGGACTCCTATAAGCACAACAAATTTAGGTATTTGCAGTAGAAACCAGTCAATAAATTTTGTATTTTTATATGATCTGCCATTTCAACACAGATTGGGTCTTACTAGCACCCATTAGGATAGGCAGCGTAAACGTCTCCAAATAGGTACCTAAAATTTTGTTACATATACATTAAGTCGTATATAGTAACTCAATCCTTTACTTATAGTAGTAGAAGAATGGTAGGCGAAACATCTGATAGTAGGAGAATATTTATCAGTTGAGTTGTCTGTACAGGATATTCTTCTCTCAATCAGTGTATTCTGTGAGCTACACAAGACCCTAATAGGTCTTATGGAATAAAAACATGTTATTTCATATATTTTGTTATATTTCAGTTATCCATCACTTCAATCAAAGATTACGCAATTCAGTTTTTTTTGCTTTTGTTTTCATTACTTTATAGGGAGCTAGACCTCCGTCGGGCCAAAATAAGGCGGCTCAACCAATTGATATCGTTTTTCCAGTCTGGCAGACCACTCTGGCAATTGCCTTCCGAGCTGGCCCCAGCTCTTGTCAGACTATTTGAGACTAGTCCTGTTCTTGCCTCTTCAGCCGAATCGTTGGCTTCCAGCACAATCTCAAACTCAACCTTATATTCCACGGGTACCTCTATAGGTATTTCCACGGGTACTTCTATAGGTACATCCGCAGATACAACCACAGGGGTCTCTACCAAAAATGTTCCAGTACACGCCCCTTCATCTTCACCTTCTGAGGCGCCGGTGCACATTTCAAAATGCCTTTGCAACTCTACAAATCAGTTCGAGCAAAATACATATCATATGCCAATGTGTCAGACCTGCTACAATACAAAATCGATGGCAGGCAGATGTCAGTTGCATGAGGGCTGCCCACATCCATGCGGTCGACATCAGCAGCAGCATTGCCATGTGAATCAGCGAAGTGGCAGTTGCTCACTTAGTTGCCATAGTTTGAGGCAAGTGTCGGACACCGATAATATAAAGAAGTTGTCTTCACAGAACAAAAAAGAAATAAGAGTAGGAAATCATTTGGCGTGCTGTTGTTCCTTGAATCTCAGTCCGACTAACTCTCCTGTCACTATCACAGATGCCTTCGGGCCAAGGGTGGACTGTCTGACCAGTTTCAACAGCGTTCCTCAGTCGACAGCCGGCTTATCCACCCGATCGTTCGCATCGGCCTCATCTAGCATGACTGTAACTCCCACCATGTTGAGGCAAGTAAATCAGACAAACGTACGGTCGGAAGAGAAGTTAAATCAACAAAATGAAAGAATAATAACAACCTCAGACTGTATTCCTGATAAATACGAAAATGAGAAAGAGGAGGAGTATAAGGAGGATCAGAAAGCCAAAAGATTGATAAAAGAAGATGAAGAAGATAGCACACTAACGGGATATTCTGTAAATTCAGTTAAGAAACTAAATACAGAACAGGATCTCAAGATTTTTATTAATCCATATCCTGCCCCTGGTCCTAGTGAAGCTTGGAATTCGAAAGATTCTGAATGTTTCATAAAGCGACCTAAGAGCTCCCGGGGCCGAACAAATCCAAGCCAAAGTTATGCTGCAACATTTTCTAATCCGAGTGTAGGGGCCAATGTGACTAACGGAAAAAACAAGTGCCAGCCTGCCCCTGGTGAAAGGGTAGAACCAGGGAACAATGAAAATGATTGGCAGAATTTTGAATCGAAAAAGAGGGTGAAATTAGAAACGAAAAAACAATTAGCTACTGAAGCACAAGGTTCAAATTCCGCAAGGTGTGACGGCTTTGCGGAACGTCTGTTTAATGGATTTGAATCTGGAGGAAAGATTGGATCGAAACAATGGAGTCTTGATCATCATAAAGTTAGTTAAGCTTTATTATTTACCCAGATATTATGAGCAAAATAAATTAGCGTGAATGGGCATTTATCTTTTCTATATATTTTCAAAGATGCATATATTCTGCTTTATATTCTAATATTTGGTTTTCTTTAGCGAACAAGCTGCATCGCTCATTTGAATGAACTGCACAGAAATAACTTTCTAGAACACCGACATCAATATGAGTTAAGAACTTTATGTGCATTTCGAGGAGTCGAAAAAGCTACGCAGACTGTTCGTATCACCAGAGATAAGAGTATAGACTCGAAAGGTAGGCAAGTAATTATTTTTACTCACATTTAAACTTTTTCAGATAAAACTTGGTTCGATAAAATTGTATCAGAGGTAAAGATTACTGAGATGTGATTAATAAATTGATAGCACCATCTTATGGCACAGTTTATGCTTTTAATGCTCATTTTTCTTATGATTGCTGACGATTAAATATGCTTATATACAGAATTGCACATTCAAGTACATTAAAATAAGTCATTTTTTAGGCTTTTTTATCTTTGCTGGGAATGATGTGTATTAATAAGAACTGGGAAGTTTCCATTTAGTATATTTATTGCATCTCTCAATTACTCTATTGTGTTGATGGGTATGTAGCTGGAGTACGAAAAGATCACGAAGCACGGCTATGGGCTCTAGAGAATGATGCATAGCTCAGGCAGCTGAATGAGGAATACCTTGGAGTTTCTATAGATCTGTGCTAATAGATCTTCAGAGCATCGTCCCACGATCACAATGAGCCCGTAAAATGCTTACGTCTGTCCTTTGATGGCAGGCGTCGTAAGACCTTTCTTCTTTTCGTGCTGATTTGTCTCTCGTAACGCATAGTCTCCTGCTCTGACCATCTCCATCACATGACGGATGGAAACTTAGCAAGGATTCTTTGGGGTCGCTATACAATGAGCCGAAGACCTATTAGCACAAATGTGTAGTCCAGCTCCGAAACAACCCCCTTTCAGCCCCTGGTGAGACCAACTCACGACCCTTCTACTCGCCTGTTCAAAAATGTAAAAGGTACTCCAACCTTAACCTATTAAGGGATTCTTCGAAAAATACTTTTTCCATATATCTGGGTTTACTTATACTACTAAAGATCATACTATCTTGGTCTTCACACTTGTTACTTTTATTTTATTTTTTTCACTGGATTGAACAAAATTGCCAGTAAAGTTGCATTGATTGTAATATATTTTCCATGTCTTTCTAATTAATCTCATATCGACATTTACTTTCTATTCTAACTACCATTATTATTTTTTACGGTAAAACTTTGCCTTTTTGTCCCGATTACTATTTCATTTACCTAATTGTTCATCTGTTTCGATTGCTTTTGGACAATCATCGGGTGCACTAATTTCATTTCTAAAATTACGAATAGTCACCTTATTTTCACGTTTTTGATTCTTTTTACAGATCTAGATGTAATTCAGGAGCATATTTCTCAGACTGGCCAAATTGCCAAATCAACTTCAAGATCATCATATGTTTATGGTCTTCTTGGCTCCGGTCTATGCCTCACTGATCTTGCTATAGGCTCAGCACCCTCGGGCAAGATAAGTTCCACCGAACATTCTACCACTAATAATCATGCTAATTCGCATGCTAGCTCGGACCTAAAGCATCCTTCTAAATCTGAATCAGGTTACGAGTATGGTTCAAGTTCCATATCCTTATCATCAATCACACCCAGATCTGAGCCTGAATCTGAGACCACTTCACTTCCATTCAAGGTTTCAAGATGTGCTGTTGGGCTAAAAACACGAAATAAAGACCGTGATGCCTGTATTTCAAACTCTATCCCACATGGAGCTCACACTTGCCCTCTGAAACAGTCAAGAAATTATTACAGAGTTTCGGCTAAAAATCGTATTGGATTTAAAGTTAAGTCTAACGAACATCTCTCTCAGAGGCAAAATTTGAAATCAAAAAAGGTAAATAACGAAGCTCATCACATGTTAATATATCTCGCCAACAGCTTTAGCTACTTTTTCGTATAAATCGCTTGGCACAATAAATAATTTATATTCCATTATAGCAATTATAGGCTTAGTCTCGACTACATTTCCTCTTAGTAAACACATTTCAATGATATCTAATTTCTTAAGCAGAACTTTATTTTATTCTAATATTGGGTGTGTTTGATGCTACCAGTAGACTTGATTATGAACTGTATTCACCCTAGGTCGCAGAAAGTGATATATAACTTGTAGTTAAGTCGACCTCACAATGATAAAAGTAAGTCTCATAATATTATTGAATTTCATATAGCATTACCTCCTAAAAGTTATTCTCATTCATTGTGGACCGTAGATTCGACCTCGCCTGGGTCCGATAAACAACCCCAATGGGAATTTAGCCACATTTATTTGTCTTGATTTATTGATAGTTTTGAAACCTATTCAACATGAATATAATTAACATGATGTGAATACCAAGATTTTGTGGTCTCTATTTTGGTCAAAGTCCCCTTTCAATGTATGCAAGTGGTCTGACCTCGTTTCCGCAACTTGGTCGTGTTGTTAAGGTGACTTAGTTAAGTGCACGTTGTCCGAAGTCCTCTGCTATAGTAGTTATCATAATTCCCAGAGTCGGACCGTGGACATCTATGAGCAAATATTTGGACTTTCAATGGGATCGCCGCTCTTATCTCCTTTGGCAAACGTTTACACGAATAAATTTGAAGAGAACTTTAAGAGGTCATAGAAGCAACCAAGAGTGCTTATGCAGTACCTAGATGACTACTTCGCACTCTAGTCACATGGAAGAAAAAACTGGAAGATTTCCTGAATTTTATAAACTATAGAGATGAAAGACTCAAATTTACCATAGAGGTCGAGCAAGAGGAGCGGTTACCTCTCCTGGATGTTGAAGCCATTCACTTGAATGGTACACCCAAGAGGAAATTGTTCCCAAAGAAGTCATGTGTTGGAATAACACTCATTTTCCTGTCCCATCACAACTACAGGCTAAAGATAAGAATGATGAGGAGCATGATAATTAGAAGCTTACGATCAACGGACATGGAATTCTGGAATAAAGAATTGGACAAAATGATTAGGATAGTCCTCAGAAATCGATACTCGATAGAAGTAATACGAAGAGACATACGTGAAAAGTCGATTGCAAGACTAGGATTATAAATGAATAGTAAGGATAGAGAAAGAAACACAAATGTGGATATGCCTTCCTTCATGCGAACAAACTCAAAAACTATGGCTAACATGAAGAAAATGCAATATTCTGGTGACCACGGAGGAAAAAACAACAAACTTTATAAGTCTATTCACGCATCATGAGAAGGTGGACAAATCAAGTTGCTCGGGAGCTTAATGCATAGCATGCAGCATCTGCGAATATAATATATATTGGCAAAACAGGTAGAAAAATGGGTATACGAATCCAGGACCATCAAATCCCTACAGGAAAATGGATATCGAAAGATCAGAAATATCGGAACACATCGTACGAACTGGACACGAGATCAACTGGAAGGCAGCATAAGGAAGGGCCTTTTACGGTGACAACACAAGGAAACGGAAGATTATAGAGGTCATTGACATCCTTTTGCAAAATAATTAATGAATAGGAGATTGGAAGAGGGCAGAATTAGCCAAAGATTTTCCTATTGCTTAGGCAAACTCTGAGAAAACACGGATATGTCAATACCAGCAAAAAGGAGACGCTTGGATCAAGGACCTATCGCTAACCAGTTGAAAAGATAGAAGCGGAAGAAGGAAGGTAGAAGTGGATAAGGAACTTTCGAAAATCATCAGAAGACTTTTTCAGCAAGCGTTGGCTGCTCGAAGAAACAACTACAATTTTAGAGGCCTGGTGGTCACATTACTATGCAGATCGATTATCACAACCAGCACAGAAATTCAAAATTATAGCCTAATTGATTAGAAATTCACTTGATGCAGCAGGCGACCGGAGATAGACGTTCACAGTTTGCTCAGAGTACATGGGTAGAATTAAGAAGATGACCAGTGATGACAACGTTTTAAATCTGTAAGCATTGGAATCAGAGCCTAGGCGCGTTACGCTTGGCGAGGGGACAGTGCACGTATTACTGAAGGTTTGAGAAATAGGGGCTGAAGTGAAGTATACTTCAACTGGGATCAAGCTAAATCAGTTTACTAGAAAAATACGAAACGGATCTACGGGTCCATGAGGGAGATCCGGATAGGAGGCCAAAGTTTGATCAGCAAAAAGAAAGGGAAGGGGACTAGGTAAGCAACAGGTGTGATGACGCCACGCTAGACTCGGTAAAAAGAGTAATGGAATATTAACAACTCAGAAGTTGTGATAGGGCAAGAGTGAGATAATAAGGTATGGTATAGATATTGGGGCCATGATAGAAACATGGGTGATAACATGAAAGTTCAGCTGAAGGCGATGGTTTGACTTCACCTGTCTCTTTGACGAGTTATAGCTTAACGCTGAATCTGGTATGACTCACTGAATATACCGATTACAATGCCGGCAAAAGTCTGAGAATGTACCAAGTTCACGATTCGAATCGAGAAATTATCATCAGCATGAGCATTATGTACTCTGGATAAGGTGAGTTCCTCTAGGTCCTCCTGGCAGCACGACCAAGTTGCGAAAACAAGGTCAAACAACTTCTGTACAATGTAAGGAGACCGCGACCATGCTAAAGGTCCCACTATCTTGTTCTTCATACCAACTCTTTACTGCCTAAGGAGGCGGCGACCAAACCAAATGCTTAACCATCTTTATATTCCTTTTGACGCTTTATTTTATACCGTAAAACCTGTATGCAACTCACTTATGTGGTCAATAATTAATAGGCTCTTATTATATATTTTACCACCCACGCATACTACCTATGAAATCAGAGATGTCAACATCGAGAATTCTGTGGAAATTTAAAACTTCGTCCCAGAACCAATGATTGTCTCTTTTCTCCAACGAATTGCAGAATTTTTTATGGAAACGAAGAACTCCCGTTTGGAGCATTAAATACATCTACGTCTGATCTTTTCCATAGACTGTTCCATAACATAAATGAAATAAATGGGGAGGAAAGCGGAAAAAAATCAGATGTACAAGTAAAAGAGGAGACCTATAGTACCAGAAAAATCCCAAACATCTCACTCTTTCGCAGCAATAAACCGAAACTAAACTACATTAATCGAGTTTGTACTTTACTGAATCGCTTAACCAACGAAATTTCGGCTATGCATCGTCAACTGGCCTTCCTAACACAGATGAAGCCCACCATTATCAACCCCAACAGTTCAGTTGCAACCGCCTTTGAATCCCAAAATGGCGTCCTCACCAACCTTTCACTTGCAGAATTTCCCAAAGGCTCCCAGTTTTCCAGACATGTATCCACTCCTTCAGATAACTTGTACAACTCATCTTGTTGCCACGCCTGTCCATTATACCCCAATCAGATTCATATGCCTAATCTGCCCTCAGTCCCCTGCTTGACTAACTTTAATTTCCCACCATCTTCCCATACTTGGCATCAGAATGAAAATCCATGCAAACAGGCGCAAAGCCGATCTCTACTTTGTATTGATTGTCAATGTGCTTACCACATGAGCCATTCTAACCCTGTCTTTCGTTCAAATGTCCTGCCAGCTAATAATATTTGCCTTTGCCAGACATGCCACCAGCAAAATTGGGTACCTTTCAACGTGAAAAAGCAGGAAAAATCGCATAATCTGGAGCACTTAGTCTCGCCCCGTCAGGCCTGCACATTTTTTAAACCCACATCGTCACCACCACTATCCCACCATTCTCTCTCAGCTTATCATTCTCCACATTACAGTCACTCTCTGCCTCATCCTGCTTCTTCTCAGCATTATTATCATTCTTCCTCCCATTATAGCCATTTTACTCCTAGGCCTCATATTGATTGCAATCACTCCGAGGGGCTGACTCATGTCTACACTAGTAACTCCACGCCTTTAATGGAACGGGATCATCAGCACTACTCAACAAAACACTTTAGTGAGCAGGTTCTCCCAGAAAAGCGATCATGTTCTTCATTTATTTCTTGCTCTAAAGAATCGATAGCCTCTGGCTTCCAGGTTGGCACCTTCCCAGCCGTCGATATTAACTTCTCGAATGAGGGAAATCTTACGGCCCAGAATTTACTCATAAAACAAGCAACCTCATTGAGGAATGCCGATAGTGCCAATAAGGTAATTAATTTTAATATGTTTCATACACGTATTTTTCTCAGCCCTATTCTTATCTGTTATTTTTAATTAGCCAGAAAGTCAATCATTTAGAGAGGGTTGCACTCAGTTAGCAGACATCTTCTTAACTTATATCCTCTAAATTAACTTCAGGTAACAATTTTTAAAGAATTGGCTCTATAATCATATTTTTGCAGAAACTTTGATTTCATATGAAAGTGCATAAGGAAGAGATTCCGGGCCCTGCGACCCCGGTGAATCCTTGCTGAGCTTTTATCGGTCATGTGACAGATATAGGTCTCCAGTGTGCTTTTGTGCATTTTTTCGGGTGTATGCTTTAATGGGACGTAACTGATTATATGTCCTGCCAAAGATAGGGGCTACCAACCAACGTACACATTAACAACTGACTGGTGCCCAAGGCTTAGATGGGATTGTCAAAATTAGAGACAAAAGAAGAGTGCCTTATGGGATTCAAGAGAGGGAAGGAGGAAGCGATACATTTTCATACCAGTGGTTCCGAAGACCCCAAAAAACGAGATAATAGGAGTAGAGATGAGGAAAAGGATAACTGGATGATGAGTCTAAAGCCTAGAGAGAAAAAGATGCTAAGGCATGGGCATCACCGACTCTAAATTATCGAATATGAAGTTAGTGGGGACGATAATTGAATGCTCTCAGGCAGCCAGATAAGAATTTTAATGTGGAGCAGCAACCAATTGACCAATGGAAGAAGGGGAGCTGAATGAAAATCAGAAACCCTTAAATGGCACCTAGAACCGGTGGTGAAGTTGATTACTCTTCACTAAATCCACCTGTAGTAAAGCATTCTCAGGCGAAATTGAAGGAAATTAGAACATGGAATCGTGTAAATTTGAAGTTGATTTACGAGAAAGAGATACAGCACTAGGGGCTAAAATAAAAAAATCTATGCATTGCTATATAACAAACGATGATGATATATGCCCGAATACTTGAGTACTAGTTGGTATAAGAAGGCTTGCTTTCAGATTTTCTGAATTTGATGCTATTTTGTATCTTCTCTATATTATAGTATAAGGATTCTATCAAAGTATTTTTCCATTAAATCAAAATGTGGATTTCAGTTTATCAAAGTTAAGTAAATTAAATCTAATTTGGAGAAATAAGATAGTCGGAACTTACGTATAATGTAGCTACCAGAGAAATATACGACTTTCTCAGCTTTCTATAGTGCGATAACATAAAACTGGCATATAACGGATCTAACAGTTTTGATATCTAGTTTCTATGAATTCAGCTCTAATTATTCATTAAATCTCAGTATAAAAGGAGTAAGAACTGCTTCGCAACTGTCTGCCTAATGATATTTCACATTTATACTTCGATATTCGAAGCAATGTACATGCCACTTATGACCGATACCATTTAAAACACAATTTGTATTGATAGTCTTTCAGATTGTTTTTAAAATAAATATATCATAATAATATGCATGCATATTTTTTAGACTTTTGAATTCAATGATGCAATGAGTTGTGATGACTTTTAATAAATCTTTTGCAATCGACAAACATGATTATCCTATAATAGCTTTAAGAGCAAAGAATTTTTAGCTTATTTAGTCTGTATTTTTTGGCTTGTTTTCAGAGCATATTTGGTTTATACAGCATTGCCTCCTCATTTACTATTCAACCTTTGCCAAGGATGGTCTAAGTCAAATAAATAAGGACCATATTAATAGAATTTGT
>CAAALY010000131.1:0-12264 GCA_900617795.1 Protopolystoma xenopodis
CTCGCCTTGGTCTCATCAATACACTAGATGAAATCTTAAACCGGGTCTTGCGTTTAAGCGACGTGGTTGCAACACTGTCGCAGCACGTGTCACTTAATCACGGGTCAGATGTGACTTTCAAGCCACAGAAAAATCTGGATGGGGAAACCGATGTTCATCCTGGATTACAAAACCCTTAGAGAAACAAATCCATCATGGGATTCTTACTCATTTCAATGAAGGGAACTAGCATACCAAACCTTCGTTCTCCAAAATTGACCGAAAGCTATTCTAGTTTCAGAGTGTATTTATGGCTAGTTTGTTGTAAGATCAGTTATGGTTCAATGTTTTCAAGACGCTACTTTTTGAAAAAGCATATCTAATTAATGACTAAAGGGCTCTGTTTGAGCATCGATTACGGATGTTAACAGGTCGTAATGTATTGAGACTCAATTTAAATTTATTTCGGGAATCAGAAATTGAGGGGTTCGAAGACCTCTTTAGCAATGGCTTTTTAATATTTTCTTTAGTAATCGTCTCATTCTTACAGTGGAGTTTCGATCATTTTAGTTAATGCTATCTCCACTTATCTATATATAAGTTTACTGATATAAATCTTATTTTTCTTAGGTTCAATAAATTGCGCATTTTTTCTTTTGATTTAATCACGATCCCAGAACTAAGTTCTGTGCCATTTTTTGCATGACTATTGATTTTGGTAATAAGAGCAAAGTAATCAAATCTATATTTAACCACACATTATACTTAATGCTTTGTCATATCCCTTTTTCTCTTACTCTGGCCATTAACGCCTAATTATTCAGGCAGAAATTATTGCGAAGAAAAGTTGGGTTTTGAGGAATTTTTTTTGTTTTATTATTCTTGAGCTTATTTCCATTTCGAGTGAAAGTGTTTAATTAAGAGATTCGAAGATCTATTCCACCAGTAGACGACGGCAGATTCCTCTTGATCAGCTGTCGATTGGCTTTACTGGAACATTCATGCGGACGTTGTTTCCGAGGTAATCTCCTTCGATTCCGATTTGTCATATGACGAACATCATCAGAGCAGGATATCATCGTCACAACCAAATTCAATCTATCGAGTTTTTTGACTCGAATGTCTTCATCGAACACTTTCACTCGAAATGTAAGTAAGCACAACAAAAAATATTGCTTTGCAAAAAGACATTTCATCCGTTCCTTCTCTTTCCAAGTCTTCGCAGATAGCATATATTTGCTCAAATATTTGGAGGCAAGAGTTATATTCTAGTATGCTGAATATTACAGTTTATAATATAATTTTTAAGTTGATATTAATTTGTGTTCAGAATCGACCTTACTCTTCGAAACAATTATTTATATTTTATGCGGCATGTGATAATAACGACTACTTATTTTTGGAATGGATTATTTCTTTATTTTACTAAAATACATGGGATTCACCTTTATGATTTATACTTTATTTTAATATTTGTCATCTATCATCCATATTTTTCATAAACAGCTGCCTTAGTCGTGTGGCAACTGAATTCCGCTTTGAAGGATGGTGGTCGATTCTCACTTCCCTATTACGAGGTCTTCTGAGGTGAGTCCTATTACTTTAGCTTAAATACAAATCTGACACTATTAATAGCTGATTTTGACGTTTATATCTCGTTGAATATCAACATTGTATGTTTTAGCATGTCTAAAATAAGTGATTCCTATTATAGCATTTTTTTAATTCTGCAATTTTCGGATCATATTTTTCCAGTGTATTTCACTCGTAGGCATTCAAAAAGTTAGTTAAATATAAGTGCTGTATTCACCCTATTTAGTCTAGGCTGATCAAGGATGGGTACTTCTCTAAATGTCTATCTGCCTCGTAACATTATTTTAAATACATTATATAACCCCGTTTATAAATTGAAAGTTTCATCAATTATTTTTTGAATAAGCTTTCAGTTTTATTGCGATCTGCATTTCCTTTACCTAAACTGTCTTGACTAGGGCTGTCTAGAAGGAATTTTTTTATGCATTCATAATATTAGATCCATAAATATGAGTGATGGGCGCTACTATTTCACTTTAATGGATTATAGCAGCGGAGCTTTACCTGTATGCGTTTTAGTACACTATCTGCTAAAGGATCTTTCCGTTTGGAGATCAAATGATTCGTTTTTTCGTATTTCATGCTTTCTCTCAATTATTCAAAATCTGATCGAGTATCAAAGGTCTAGGAAATACCAGTATACTTTGAGTCTTTAGTTTTAAAGATTTGTAGGTTATGCATCAGAGGGTTTGATGAGCTTAAGTTATAATGGCATGGCTTAGCTCTTTATTCGAAAGGGAGGTTTTTTGCTGACTTTTTGCATGCTATACATTTTTATTTAAGCCTACAATTAAAGCTCCCGATTCAAATCGATTCTAAGATCATGTCGTCATATGGTCTTATTTTGTCATTAAATTTTACCGCACTATGTGCCCCCAAGCAGTATTCTTATCGAGGGCAAACCCTTCTTCGACATTGTTCGGGTTTCAATGATACACCCAACGCAATTTGGAATGCTATAATATAGGCTTAGCTAAAGGGGCCTCTAATGGGTTTGGCCTGGTTAAAAATACTCCTATGAAACAGGGTTTCGTAACGACTTCTCTTCGCTTCATAATAGGCAGCTCCTACAATTCCATACTACTAGTTGTGCATCGTATAAATAGATTGATTCCTACTGGTTGCTACCGCATTGGTACGACCAAAGTCAATTCACATTCCTTCTGACCCTTTAACATACAATTCAACCTCGTTTAGTACTGGATCTCCTGAAAGAGCTTCGGGGCCATACTCAAGTAAACAACACAGCTAAATAATTAATTAAATAAGATTGATACGTATTTCCTTTTCCGTAAACTTAATCTCTTTGAATTAGTCTAATAATTTGGCAATTACAACTTATTTGAAAAAACCTTTTCTTTGCGATTTTTTAGATGTTCTTATTACACCGGCAACATTCTGGTCTACATCTCTGCAAGTCTTGAATTAATAGGCAAAGGTACCATTTTATTGCAACCAATATTTACCTGCTTCTTTGTTTATATAATAATTTTTTAATGGTTTAGTTTATTCCGTTAGACTTAAGCCTGTCTTTTGTTGGCAGGTCAGGAAGTATAAATACTCTTTTATTAGCTGCCGGCCATAGGACTTTTTGAAAGCACTACAGAAAAATATTTATCCCCCTAATTAGACAGATAGAATTCCTCCAAACTAACCGCCTGACAGTCCCTCAGTCCTGTGCGCCTCTTGTTCGGCAAATTTCGAATGTGATTCTTGCTGCAAAGGTCGATACCTCATTGCGGTCCAAATTTGGTGCTCCACAGTTCGGGTCTCTGTAACGTATGCGTGGGACCGCCAGGCTTTTCTCGCCTCCAACTTATTTGGCTGGATGCCGTGCATGTACTTCTGCATTGCTCTGTCCTAAGTTCATCTACAATAGTCCAAAACGCTTTTCACGATCGTCTCCCATGTTTGTAACACCCACCTTAAATTATGCCTCCACCAGCGGCCTCCTCTGTCCATCATCTGGACAAACGGATTCGCACTCATTTGGACCCGGTTACATGCACATCAATTCCACCACCGGACCACCTGTCATCAAGTCCCATGTGTTACAAACTCAGGGGATTTCGACCACCAACTTGCAGAGACCAGCATATCCCTCTTATTATGCGCCATTTTTCGCCCAATCGGGCTATTCCTATCCTCTGGAGGCTCCTCCAGGCCAATCTGAGCATTATTTCCTGCCTTCCATCCTCTCGACACTGTCACCAACGGCTTGGTGCTCAGAAGCCGGTCAACCTCTTTGTTTCCGGCAGCCGAACTCTCTGCCCATCGTCTATGGCTTCGCCGGCCCACAGACAGTCTACTCGGGCCAGGCCAACCTACCTTATCCATGCTGTCCTGTTGGTGATAGACGAAGATTCTCAGACTTTCACATGCGAAGTCTGATCTCAAAGCCAAGGCCTCTTAAGCGCCTTAAACGTTTTTTTGTCTCATGTTTCTCTTGTCTGAACTGTCCACCTTTATGCATACGGATTAATCATACCTCTGCTCCTGAACCACTTGATGGACAATCGAAGTTACGGTCTGACTTGAGAATTATCGCCTGTCCGAACTCCAGAATGCTCCCGCCCATCCCATTTCCCCTCAATCCCGTTCACTTCTCCAGTCGCCATGTTGCTGCTCCCAGCCGAGCGGCTGGACAAAAATACGCCTTTGTGGGCAGCCGGCTAGACCTCTCGCGCTTGACCGGGGACTTAACTCCACCCCTCGGCATTTACTCAAACCAATCTTTAGAGAGCCTGGAATTCCACCTTTTGGAGAAACGTTGCATGTCAAATAATGAAGTTTATCGAATTGGCAACGACCAATTAATGCCATATGAAATCACCTCAGGGGGCGATTTGAAAGGATGAAGTTTACAGCCGGTTTGGGAAATGCCATGTGTTCATAAATGAGGAATTATCGCGTTATCTAGTGGACACGCTTGAACACATTTACTTTGTTATCAGCCCATGAAGGTTTTGGCACTAAATTTACCACATGAACTCGATATGTTATACTATAAACCAAATAATGGTCATCCATCTATTAATTGCCTTCATTTTCTTTTTGTTGGATATGCTCACCTGTGTACCTTCAGGATTCGCTTGCATTGGTACACCGTTGGTACCTTCCCTGGACCTTATTTTTCTTTTGTCTCTTCCCATTCTTTTGTCGCTTATCTTTGTCTCCCCTCCTCAGCTCCTCTTTGCACTATTTCCTGGCTTTTTTCTTTATTGTCCTCACGCTTTTTCTCACTTTTCCAGATAGCACGGCATCTGCTGAGGAGAAACTCACTATACAAGCCAACCTCAACCGACTTTTACAGGTAAAAGGATCATCGCTTTAACTCGCTTTTAATCTTCTTTCTTTTCTATTACCGTAACACCAGTAGTCTTCTTATTTATGTAAATATTTATTTATCTATCTATCTATCAGTTATCATCTTTAATGTCTTATACTTCCACATGTCTGTATCCACTTCAATGCATAAATTGTCTTTAACTCATGCTAACACCATAGTGACATCTTGCCACCCGTAAAAGTGCAGTTTAAAAAAATAAATCACCTGGAATGCTTGCGGTCCAGGAGGCTGAGCTGTAGATATTACCGTTGTTGCGACTTGAAGAGTTATCTTGCCCATCTGGCCGCAACTTCCAGCCTTCAGGATTACATCTGAGTCATATCTGCAGGATTTTCTTTCCTGATAAAAGATAATGGACGCAAAGTGCATATATCCTTTAAAAATTTTTCCTGAACTGAAGCTCCTAAACAATTGTTGGATTGCTTATATTAATAAATATCACGATTGTTTCAATTAGATTATGTTTGTCTAATAGAAGAGTCCCACGTGAATTTGGGCAATACTTTACTCCACTACTCAGGCTTTTTGTGGATTCATCTTTTTATTGGGATTGTTCTTATCTGTTTACCTAACCCCTGCTTATTCGTTCATAGCTAGCATGCTGAATTTATAGCTCAACCACCATATAAAACCATATTAGATTTATAGGTGAGTGTCAACAAGCATTAAAGCAAGTAGTACTCAGTCGTTCCTTCCATAGCCACCTGTCATTATACCTCCTTAGGGTCTTGCTCCTCAGTATATTAATTAAAAACTAAAATGTAGGAAAGCTTATCTAGAAGAAACGAATATTTTTAGATCCTATCTGCTTTATTAAGATTCGTTGCATTGGAAAAAAACTATGAGCGAGAACTTTCATGGTATTCACCTTAACTCACTTAATTCCCCCTTCTAACTCTAGGATATTCTTGCTTAATTCATCTTGAACAGTTGGCCTTTTATTCCAGAGGGTAAATATATTTTGGGAGAACTTTAAAATAATAATTTATACGGTAACAACGGATGTCTCTTGCCACCCTTCCTATTGCTTCTTGTGGGTTCGGAAATTTTGGTTTATTTCTCGCTTATAAATTCTATGATCATCATGAGCGTAAACATTGAGCCATTTTATGGGAGCATGCAGGTTGCAGATCAAGTTAGCTTTCATAATCTCAACCACCTAGAAGAGATTCTGAGTCTTTTTATTTGATTTTATTGGGTGTAGGAATTTGTTTTTAGCTTCTGGGACCGTGCATATCAAGAAATGGGTAAAATTAAACTGTATTCCTTAATTTTTATAATTGCTTTTTAAAAGGTTAGTACAATTAGCTTTCATCGCTCCGATGCTTATTCATCTTTGCTCCATTTTTGGTAGTGTTATTGTTTTTTTAAAAGTTTCCTATATTCAACTTTGATGTATTATTCTGACCTTATTATTATTCGTTTATGCCAGTGATTCCTAAACTGCGCCGCGGCGCCCTGGGGAGCCGCGACCTCTTGGCGCCGCTAAATATTGTGAAAGCTTCAATTTGAGAAAATTTGTAGTGATTTGTAAGCTCATCCATCAAATTAATTATTAAATATTAATTTAATGTTAATAAAGTAAAAAAATAATGAAGATACTCGAGTTTTATTTCTTTCTTTCTCTTACTTACGAATAGTCATAGGCGCCATGGAAAAATTTAAATTGAAAAAGGGCGCCGCGACTAGGAAAAGTTTGGGAACCACTGGTTTATGTCATATTATCTCTTTGAATCGAAATTAAGAAAAATGTTAATTTTATCACAGCCTTTCTTTATAAAACTTTTTATCCAATTTGTTCCCACTCGGAAAGTTTCCCTTTAGCTCACTTGGTTACATTCAAGAATTTATATATCAGGTTTCTCTGGAAAATATTTTGCCATATATATCTGTATTTCTCGTCATTGTACCCACCAATAGTTTAACTTGCCCACCTATCCTGCTGTATCCTTTCGTGTCTAAATATTTTCCGTACTTTTGCTAATTACGTTCAGAGATTTTGCTCCTTTTTATTACGACCTGAGGCGTGATTATCAGCGCATCCGATTTCGCTTAGTTTCAACGCCATCTTCATATCAATTTTCCTAGTTGGACGAATTTCGTCAATGAGTAATTTACATTTTGGATATCAAACTATCACTCTGATTTTATTTATTGTTATGTCTTTATTTTATATCCTTTTTTATACCACTAACTTTTTCATCCAATTCCTATAAGTTTTCTTATTTATTAATGAATAGCTTAAATTTGTGGCAACCAATTATCTTTTTAACGGCATTTTGTGAATATTCTTAAAGTGGTATGTTTATCTTGCTACCTCAATAATAATAGAAGGATACAATCTGAACAATATGGATAATCCTTGGCCATCGTGCTCTTCCCTTTTTATAATTCCGAATTTATTAATCGTGTTTTTTGAACCCCCCGGTAGCTTGAGATGCCTTTTGCACACCCTACCGATTTTCCTCTCTCCGTGGATGAGCAAGCTTGGGCATCACCTACAGCGCTGGCCAATCTGCATCGAGCCCAGGTCCGCTGGCAAAAGAGTCTTGCAAGACTGCATGGCCAATTTAATACTGCTTCTGTTTGCGCATCACTTGTCTGCTCCTCATATTCGGATACTCCTTACACGGTTTCACGCGTCTCTAATATTTCCGTACCGGAAATGCCAGTGGCTGAAGATATATCCATTCCTCCCCAAGTGGAGTCAAGTCCTGTTGAATGGATTATCGACGTATCTCAATTACACATTTGTGGTAAGTCAATCTTCAATATCTCTTATATTCTATCCTACTATTTCTATTTGATCGTCCTCTTGTATGTGCATAAAGGCATTCCGTTTAAATTTAAAGGCCTCAATTTCGGAACCTCTGATTTCAGAAGCTTTTCGATATCAAATAAAAGAAAACCAGTCCTATTTTTCGGCATTTCTTTGAAATTATCTTAACTTTTGGGTACCATACTGAATTATTTATCAATATAAACTTCTGCTTTAATAGATCCTTTTACACAAAAAATCCCTTTATAGTTCATTCAAAAAGGAAGTAATCCTACTTGCACAATGTAACAATCAATCATTATTTTTTGTTAATGACTTCCTATTGCTTCATTTTTTCGCTGGATATCTCCGCCTCCAGGCAGTTCTACCTACTTCTCAACTGGTTTACGTCAAATGACAATACAATTAATTGAAACTGTAACAACTTCAAGGGACTACGATATAGATGAAGGTTCAGCTAAACATTTCGTGAATATTGTCCCAATGTCTAATAAAACTCTTTAGAGAATTACGGAACCCTATGGAAATTTCCTCCAATATAGAGCAGAATCTTTCACTGAAAGATAAGCAAATCGCACCATTAACTGTGGCGTATATACATGATTGAAAAATTAAGGGTATTTGTGAGTCTCCTGATGCGAAGAAATAGAATTCACTTTGAGACCCTTGTCTCTCAATCTCAATTTTGATTCCTAGAAAGAAGCCAAATAAACAAATTCATTTATTGAAAGTATGAAGACCAAGATGGTGTGGTCTTTTTTATGGTCGCAGTCTCCTTCCATTGTATAGAAGTTGTTTGAACCTTGTTTTCGCAACTTGGTCATGTTGGTAGGTAGCTAATTACTTGGAAAGTCAGTTGAAATAGGGCATTTATTGCTGGAAGTCTTTTTCGACCTCTAAAGTATCTTTTACTACGTAGGCTATTAAGCACCTTTGACTTTTTTCTAATACTAAGAGTAACTGGGTTTCGATTACCCTTCGGAGACAACATTGTTGGAGAGACTTTAATTTCGTATAAAAGTGAATGAAGAAAATATTCTTAAGTGAATCCAGCCAGAATACTATCGCTGATTCTCGTTGTACTGCAGCCGTTTGGCTTTAATAGGACGTTCATGTTAACGCAGGGCACCAGACATCCTCCCTCGTTTTACCCGAGCCATTCTATATTTATCTATGCCTATACAGTTTTGCTTTTTAGTTATTATTAACTATAAAGGGTAAAATGTATTTGGATAGCCTTCTTGACCTGGTATTTATGTAAGTCTTTCACAAGAATGGTTTACAACTCTGATAATACCCATCATCCCGTTTTCACCTAAAACTAGGGAGGATGTCTTATAGACTCCGTCAATCTGGACGTCGTATTAAAGCCAAAGGCCGCAGTGCAACCGGAATGAACCGTGGTTTTCTGTTGAGATCAGCTTAATGATCTCCTCATCATACAATTTCGTACGAAATTAAAGTCTCCCCAAAGATCGTTTTAATAATTTGGACTATTTGAACGTATCTGCATGCCCATAAATATATTTTAACTAAACAATTTTGTCTCCATTTATCTAGAGTTTTCCTTTAATTTAATTCACTATGGCTTAACTGTCTACCTGCTCAAAAACTCTGAACCTTGCACGTGTCTGTAACACATAGCACGTCTTCCAGGCTCTTGCTATCAAGTACAGACGGGGAGAAATCGTTGCATACTTTTCAAGACAGCAGAAATGAACTAGTATGCTATTTATTTGAATTCAATGGAAGAATGAGGCCTACTTATATCATTATGGGGAAATTCAACTTCCAGTCCTTCACCTTAAACGAAATGGGATGATACAGCTAAAATGTATGGGCTTTAATTGTGTTCACTTCCTCGTGTCTGTGTGTATGTGTGTTTTCAGTGATTTTTATATCACAAGGTCTGATGAGGGAAGAAGGCGGAGGTGGCTTGGTCACTTGAATATAATTTTTTGTCCACTCTTCCTTAAATAAGTGCATTTGATTAGCTGGCGAAGGCATAAATTAATTATTTACGGAAGATAGGCTCTCGGCTCTGATATAGTCTACGGAGGCATAGCACGTATCAGATTGCAAGTCTTCTTCAGAAGAGGTTAATCTGGTGCACATTGGTAACTAGTTCGGCTGAGGCCAAACTTTAGAAGCATTCCTGGAAATATTTTGTCATATACTCGCTTTCAAAGAATCCCTTTATGATTTATTGTTACTCGACTTTTCATTTAGAAGAAAAAGTTGATTGAAAGGAATTGGTGCATTCGTCTTATCGGAAACTGATATAGAATTGATTGCTATGGAGTTAAGACCGTTAGATCGTGCAAACAAGTCCTCGGCTCATCGTCTTGTCACCATGGGGAACCTATACTAAGTCTTTATCTGTCATCGCCAGAAAGTGAAACCATACTTTTGTAAGAAGTGCATCAATATACTAAACCAAGATAAGATGTGGCCGGCTACGATTCTTATATCTTAGTTTACGACCTTATTGAAGCATCCCATGAACTGTATTGAGAGTAAGTAGATTTCTGAGACGATCAGTAAATCTTGAATAAGAGTTATAGTCATCTGCGGTCACATAGGGAAGTAAAGCACCGAAAGTAATAATAAATATATGCTTGCTTCATCTACACTCCCACAACAAAAATGTGATATGCGAAAGGCATGTCCTTCCCTCAAATTGATGTCTGCACTGTGACTCAGGTGGATTCTTGTCAGTGTGGTGTGCTGGTTTGATTGACGCTAGGTGTACTGATAAAAACGAGACGAAGATAAAACTGCAGTTCAGATCAGCCTAGATGAAAATATTCTTTGAGCCGCAAAGTTATGTGAATTTTAATGGGAAAATAGGGTATACTCTTATCATTGTTGGAAAATTCAGCTACTGGTCCTTCATCACTTTAAATGAATTAAGGTGAATACAGTTCTTATAATCCTTTTCTATTCTCATTGTGCACTTATATTACCATCCAGCCGCTTGATAAGAACAAGAAAAGATATATTTTATAGTGTGTGTATGCAGTAGAGGTGTGAGCCCTAATTAGGCTTGAGGCTATTCGAGCCTTTTACTTAATAAAGTATGCATAATAAGATTATCTGTAGCACGTTTTTTTAGCTACGGGGACCTAAAATTCGAGCTTAAGATTAAGTTAGATTATGCCAGCTATTCTTTTAGTTTAATTTAATGATTCACATTTTCGTAAAGTATATTTTCTTGCTTCGAAACTGCCTGTCATATGACGGACAAAGGCTTATCACGGCTGGGTTGGGGTCGTAGGATGACAAGCATAAGATTTCTTAGCACAATCCAGAAGTCTTCACTACAAGACAATCTTCCTTCAGTTTCCAATGAGATTAATTCATAAATTTCTGTCAGCCTACGTCTTAATAAAAAGAAGTCACATAAAGGCTATTTAAGCCTTAATGGAATCGTAAGGTATATTCATTTCACTGCGAGAAATTAGACAATTAGTCTCTACATCGTCTTAACCGACCTATGGTGAATGGAGTTCTTATTTTAAATCTCCTGATAGTTTAAAAACCTTATAGCTTGGTAAATATATTTAGCTTGGGATAGATCATCGGAAGTTTGTGGATGGAATAAAATATGTGATGGTTCATAATGGGCTGATAAATTTAGAAGTTTGTGTATCATCAAAAAAAATATATTCAGCTGTTATGTTTGCCTATTTTTTTATTGCACTTAACTCAATTTATAATTTTAGTTGAAGTCTTTGTCTCATTTGCCCAACATGCTTTCCATTTGGATGAGCCCGTCCAACTGCTCGTATATTTCAGGTAATTATGTTGTATTTTGTTCTCTCTTTAGACCTCTTTGTATTCCGTATGGCTGTTCAACACTTTTAAAGTGTGCCTTTTGGGCTATTTTAGTTATCACAATTACAAAAGTACTCTTAGATAGACTTCTTGATTTGAACCTTATGAAATTGCCTCATTATAAGTAATGCCTTGTAGTGTAGGTCGTATATCTTTCTAGTTTTTGTTACGATTCATTCACAACCATATCGAACACTACTAATCGGTAGATAGTCTCAAAACTTTCTGATATCTTTTACAATAATGATATAAACTAGGGCTGTTTGTTTTTCTGGGTGACGAAAAAATAGGCTATTATCATTTCACTTTTCTCCTGATGCTGCTTCATATGATTATACTTTTTTATCGGACAGAAATTCCTTGATTGATTTTTTGCTTGAAGCCTTGGTAATTTCATTTAATTAATAAAACCCAAGAGCTTAATAGATGGAACCGATTGATTAACCAGAGGCACAAATCTTTTCAGATTAATTCCTCACATGCTTCTTAAATAAGATTTTAAAAATTTTTTACAAGTTAATTTGCTTATTCTAAAACTCTTTCTGCTTGTAATATTGAGTTTTCGATTTTTATTAGTTCCGAGTTTTGAGCTAGTTCCGAAGGCATTAGTGACTTTTTAATAAGTTTCTTCTCACTAGCTTGCTTGAGATGATTTATGGACGAATTGTGGAATTTTGTCACATTCATGAGTTAGACTCACGATGTCATCGATTCTTTTCAAATTATT
>CAAALY010000132.1:0-12230 GCA_900617795.1 Protopolystoma xenopodis
ATTTTCGTAAAATGATTGTAGTTAGGAATAAGTATATGAGCGCATGATAATTTCCAGAGGCGGATCGTAGGCTATATACATTCCCAGAAGTTTCCCTGGCATAGTCAGTAGTACGCGCCATTTTAGCACCCCACTAGATCTAGTCAAGTTGTAGAAAAACTGGTTTTCGAATAATTGTTTAATAAATCTATGCAGGAGTAACTTCATTTTGCTTTAAAAAGATGTTTTCCTTCATCTTATTTACTAGTACTTTCAAGGAATTATCAATCAATCATGATGGGTAATCATTCTCAACTTAATTTTTTCTTAATACTATCACTTCCTGCTTCCGATTGTTAATATCTACAGGACGCAGGCTCCTTATTATCACTGATTTCATAACTTCTTCTCTAACCCTACAAGTTTGGCTTAAAAAATTTAATAAAATCTCTCAATTGTGGTTTTTCTATACACATTCCTGCCCAGTTTGTTTCACTCTGCTTACCGGGACATTTAGAAAAGGGATGGAAACATAGCAAAGAAAGCCTAGGAGAATTCGTAACGTTGATGAATGGAATCGACGGAAACATCAAGTTCGCCATGGAACTAGAAAAGTGTGATAGTTTACCTTATCTGGATGTCGTAGTTAGCAGAGAGGGAAACAAACTGGGTAGAAATGCGTAGAGGAAACATACAAATGCGGTTTCCTTTAAATTTATTTTCAAGCCATATTTATGTGGCTAAAGTAGGAGTTATAAAATCTATGATAATAGTCTGTGTTTTAAAGATGTTAACCATCGGGGGCAGGAACTAAGGATAGTAAGTAAAATTCTAGTTAAGAATGATTGCCCATTAGGATTAATTGATAATTGCTTTCAAATACTAGAGAATAGGACGGGGGGAAATATCTATTTGGGGCAAGATAAGCAGCTGTACCACTCAACTAGGGTCCTGATGTTACCGTCGTGCCAGCTTTCAAAAAAGATAGACGAATTACTGAGAACTTGGGATATGAAGACGATTTATAAAGATAAAAGAATACTTTCTTCAATAATACCACCTTTTCTGAAATTTCTGGCCCACTTTCCAAATAGGTTTTGTGTCCATGTGGTAGCGCGGGTGAATAGAATAGAAGAAACGAGTTCGGGAAATTAATTGGAAACTACATGTGGCGGTTGGATAGGGTTAGAGATAGAGAACAAGAAGTACTGCCGAGCAAGAAGCTTAATTAGCCTCAAATCTGACTTTCACTCTTAAATCCCACGCGTTTCACGAGCAGTGCATTCACGCAACACACCTGCAATGGAACGCAATCATATGAGGCAAGATTGCAGGAACAAACGAAAAAAATATGTGTTTTACACTACCTTTGCAGCCACTTTCCTTTTCAACAACATGTAGGAAAAGTATGGAATCTCCGACCAAATTATGGGATGTTTCACTAAGTGGACCTAGCCAGAGTATAAAAAGTGGGTAGGATAGCAGTCTGCTATCTTGTCTTTAGGCTTGGTGAATTAACGTAAAACGTGGTGTCTTGTTCTGACGATGACAGTCAAATGGTGGGCGAAACCTCAGCAAGGATTCATCGGGGTCGCAGGGCGGTGCACCTAGGAGCTATGCGCATAAATCTACAATCACAGCCCTAAGGCTATCCCTCTGCAGTTTCCAGTGAGGCCAACTTACTAATCCTATCCACTCGCATCTGTATTTTTCCTTTTTCATTTATGGCGATAAGGGTACTTTAGTTGAAGTTTCCCATAACGATACGAAGAGATATGTCGTTTCCGTCCACTTTCCCATAACTCTGCTTTCCCAAAAGTTATTCTCATCCAGAGTGGACTGCAGTTTCGAACTTGCCTAGATTTTGTCAACACCTACAACAAGACTCGTACCTCGACATTTCAGCGTATAATCTCAAGGCGTTAACCACTACGCCATAATACCACGAATACCCTTGGGTCACAGTGCAGATGAGAATGTCAAGGAAGGTCAGGCATTTTGCAATATCACATTCTGGAAATTATCATGCATATCATGAAATCCGGGCAAGTTGCATATCTCTGGATCGCCCTGGCGATACAAGCAAATTGCGGAAACTAAGTTAAGCAACATTTAAAATTGGGGAAGTTCGAAATTAAGCAAATTTAGCAAAAGGACAGAGTATTTAGATAAATTGTTGAAACTATAAAAACATTCTTAGAGTGCTCTATTATGAATACTTGATACAATCGTTTCTTACACATAAATACGCATACATGGGCGCGTTCCTAGATTGAAAGCTAAGTTACTGGATCATTCCAAAGTGAAAATGTGCGAGATTGGAATAGAGAGCTCAGCAACTTTAAATCAGGAGAGTCATCGAAGAACTGCTATGCTATATAAGCAAATATGAATCAGTGTGATGAACTGTTTCTTATTTAACGAATATTGTACGCTTGATCTTTAAGATAGTGCAATTTTGGCACTCCCTTTTGGCTTAATATAGGCGATTATTCCAAGTAAACAGTAAAATCTTAAAACAATGGACATATAGTAAAACCATATCTACATCCATTTGAGGTGTAATGCTTTACTAAGAAGAGTTTACGTTCTACCTATTTGTATGTTTTATGCATTCGGAATAACAGCATCCTCGGACGAGAATTTCACAATGAATATGAGTTACTCTTCTCATTTATCCTCTCAAAGTACTGATGTCAACTGTAATGCTCAAATTAAGTAAAAGATGAAATACATAACGCTCACTGGGTATGGGAGTAAAATAAATTGTCTATGATGAAACCCCGACCTCTATTATTCCATGATATCTATAAAACATTCACCTTTAATTCATTATGCTGACAGGGAAAAGCGGCATTAGAGGCGTACAAAGAAGCTCAAGAAACTTTCTTATTGATTCAATCGGAAAAGCTCCGCTCCGACTACGTCTATCTGAGCTGGCTGGCAAGATGCTACATTATGACGCGACAGGCACGCTCTGCATGGGAGCTTTATCTTAAAATGGATACTTCTACAGAGTCATTCAGTCTGCTGCAGCTTATTGCAAATGATTGCTACAGGATGGCCCAATTCTACTATGCAGCCAAGGCATTTGATGTGCTAGAGCGCCTTGATCCTAGCCCTGAGTACTGGGAGGGCAAACGGGGTGCATGTTTGGGCGTCTTCCAACTTGTTATTGACGGGCAGGAATCGAAAGAGCGCCTCCGAGAGATCGTAGCCATGTTAAAGAGCACCAGCAACCCGCAGACTGAATATTTTGTCCGAGTAATAAAGAAGTGGGCTAAGAAAAACGATTTATCGGTATAACCGACTGTTTTTCATGGATGGCATTAAATAAAGTAAGCATGAAAATAAAAGGAGAAGCTTCAATTTAGTTTATTAGCCCTATGATACCTTCGCTTTAGATGCTATATAGAAGAGATAATGAAGGTATATAAGATGAATCTAATAGCTGTGAACATGTATTTTTAATGCAGCTGGGCTACCAAGACAGATAAACAACTGTGACAAATAAGTGTATCCATATTGTATTGAATTGTATAACAATGAGGATAATTACTGTTTTAGAGGTAAATATGTCATCTAGCTAGTTGCCGTCTCAGGAATTAATTGGTAGATAGACATGTAACTTTCCCAGTGATAACATTTGTGATGAAATCTAGCTGACTTATCTGTTAGTAGCTCGGCATAACAGACATTTTACATGACTCAATAATAATGATTGAACCAGATATATCATGCTATTCGATGAAGTATATAATACATATTCAGTATAACTGAAAACTTGTGTAAGAACAAGAAAACGAGATTTTAGACTATATTTTCAAAGAGTTTTCCTTAGTGCTGAGTTAAAAATTGCTATAAGGCGGAAATTCATTTATCAGATTGCGACATCTAATGAAAGTTTAACCTTTTAATTTTCTAAATTCACTTCACAAGGAGCCAAGTGAAGAATATACTCAAACCTTACATATTAGCACGACTCGCTCAGCATTATCACATAAGGATTAAGTTTATAACCTGCAAAGTAGTGATCTAAGGTGAATAGAAGCAAGATAAAGTCTACAGCCTATATATATATATATATATATTATAGAAACCAAATAATATATTTTAATAGAAGTAAATCAAGTAGACGAGAGCTGCAGACAGATAGAGCCCACTGCCAAATAAAGCGTAAACCAATTAATTTAAGGTGATATGTATAAAGAATGTTATTCGAGTAATTACAGAATGATCACAGAATGTAATCATGGCCTGTTAGGATAAGCAATTGCATGCACTAGAACACTCTTAAGATTGACAAATGTGATGAAATTTCAGCTATTTACTATATTGAGGGCCCTTTACCGTTTTATTATCGCTATTATATAACATTGCAATAGTCTATACAAGAAGGCAGAACCATCGAGTGGCGATAATATATGGCCAAAAAGAAATACGCGAAATGGTAATGAAAGTAATTATGAGCTCTAAAGCTTCAGTGAAGATCAACGCACCTCGGTCACACGGCGTAACACACATAACTCAAGCAAAAGCCACCCATCTAAGAGCTACAATTGTCGTTCTGCACAGTTATTTTTCCATATTTATGAATCAATAAATTGGTGACAATTAGGGAGCTTTTAACTTAAATGATAACTATTTAGGAGTTGGCCCACCAGCCAGTAAAAATAGCATACTAAAAGCAACTTAGCACAGCTTAATATTCGACAGCCTATAAAAATCTCCCAAGCAGCTCCGTATACATAAAATATTCACCAGTGGTCGATTATCAAAGTTAATGATATCCGACACCTAAAAGACTTGAAGCATCCAATAAAATGCATGTGCAAAAAGAGGAAGTTTCCTGAGGATCGTAATGGGAAGTTTTACACACCAAGACACGCTGTCATGTTAGAAATAATAAAAGTCTTGAGTCGTGAGAAGATTTTTATAATGTTTGCACAAATGTTCGGATTTCTCTAAAATTGGTGATAACCCGTAGAGACCATAATTTGATATCTCGATTCTACTTTTTCTTAAAACGTAGCATGCCTATAATAAAATTGGGCAACTAAATTTGGCTAATGTAAAACAAGAAAGCCCAGATGGTGTGGCCTCTTGTATGGTCGCAGTCTTTTTTCGTTGTATAGAAGTTGTTTGACCTTGTTTTCGCAACTTTGTTATATTGATAGAAAGACTTAGAGGAACGCACCTAGTACGGAGTCCATTGTATGCATGATAACTTCGAGAATCGGACCGTGGACGTGGTAAATTGCCAGACGTTTCGCCGGCATCGTCAGTGAGTATCGCCACTCTTAGCCCCATACGACAAGTCAAAGAGACAATTGAAGCCGATCCTTTGACCAAACGTGCGCTAAACAGTTGTGGTATCCCTCCTCATGCCCTGTGCTATTCGCATTTCCTACATCCTCGTATAATGCCTTCACTGTTACAATTTTTCATTGATTATTTAAATGTAATGTGGTAGGCCCTTTTGAGCGGCTTTCATGAGAACCCTCCACACTCCACACTGGCGTTCTCAACCTACTTCACCTTTGTGCTGGAAATGTTGATCAGTCTGCTATATTGTTATGCAGTCCTCATCTCATAGGCCTTACCAGTCTTCCTCTTGCCCCGTAGGATTCGTCTGTTATCTCCCTGGTTCAAGTATTTCACTCGGCCCCTGCCAACCCTATCTGTACTACTCGAGGCGTTATTTCCCACGCTCTGCCTCTAGGTCAATAACTTGAGGCTAAAGCCCCTTAGTAATTCTCATGGTCGAGCCATTTCTTAATGGACCATGACTATGGTAAAACAGGCCTATTATGAACAAACTAGCTCTCACCTGCGTCTATCCTGTTTATATCCGTAATACCAAGTATATGACCTTCTATGCCCTAGCCTCTTGTGTAACAACTCACAAATGTTGTGATACTGCTTACTTTGATTAGGTTCAATGTTGAACCACAACATTTGTGAGTTGGCACACAAAAGAGTAGGGCATATGAAGTCATAGACTTGGTATTACGGATAGAAACCACAATACAATTGTAGGGTGGTGCAAAGAATGGCAACTTACTGACGATGCCGGCGAAATGTCTGGAAATGTGTACGTCCACAGTCTAACTCTGAAAATTGCCATGCACACAAATGACTCCGGACTAATTGCCTTCCTCTAAGTCTTCCTACAAATATGATCAAGTCGCAAAAACAAGGTCAAACAACTTCTATCAATTTATCTAGCTTATCGTAGATATAGAGGCCAGCATGGCGGCCTTTTGTTCATTCGAAGTCTTCTTTAGCCGTTTGATCTCGTTTTCATAACTTAGAGCGACAAAGATACCATGGCAGAACACTCAGGACCAAGAACATTCAAAAAGATATCCGTCGTTCCAAACAAGTTGCGAAAACAAAATCAAAACTAACACTCAGCTTGTTTATACCTGTTAAATTCATGCCTCTGCTTTGATCCAACTTCGCCTCTCAGAAGTCAATTTCTTAATTCTCTGTCACTTAATCCCCCATTATCATGAAGCAACTGTTATGTTGGTTAACTATGCATTATAACCGCAAACAAAATAACTTACATAGAAGAAAAAAGCTGCAGACCACACTAGTAAAAATAAATCGTCGACAACCATTTTTTTCATTTCAGCTCTCAGTCTTCTGCGTGTATCCAAATCGCACGTCATGGCTACTTACATATGATAATGTATTAACAACCCTTGCATCATTTCCTCATGTACATCATATCCACATACGTATTCGCCTTTTCACTCTAGGCCTCGCAGAAACTACCCTCAACGGGAGATAGGTAAAGAACCTACTAAGTCATTTTTTGCAAAACTACTAGCTGTCAACAGTAGCCTGTAAGATATTCACCTCGAAGTTAATAGCAATACCATAATAAGTGAGTGTCAAAAATATTCCTTAAAGGAAAGCACTAGAGTTAGAGGAACTTTCTATATTGAAATGGATGTTCTGCTAAAATAGTAGCCTCTGCACAAGGGTGCCTTCGTTTATAAGTAGGTTTAGAGAATACCAGCAAATCAGATGAGGTGCGTTCACCCTATTTTGTTTAAGGTGATGAAGGCTAGTAGTTAAATTTTCCCAAAACAATATGAGTATAACTTACGTTTCCATTGGGTGAGTAACGCATCGAGATTACACGTTACACCATCACAATTCGAGTCCCACTGGGAGTGCTAATGAAATCTAGGCGAAGTCGAAACTACAGTCGAGTGTGGATGAGGATAGCTTTTGTGAAGCAAGACTCTACGGAATTCAATGGAAGCGTGAGGTCCGCTCATAAGATTGTGAGAAAACTCGACTACTAGCCCTGCAGGATTTGAAACAAAGTAGAGTGGACACATCTCACATTGCTTTACTCGGCAGAGCTTCAACTTTTCTTAGAAAAATTTAGAAAACAGGGGAAAGCAACTTTTTAGGATGAAGCATAAATGCATGAATCCTCCAGAAATATAACCCCTATGAAGGTATACACTATTCAATATTCTGTTTTACATATAATAAGTGTAAAATATCCAATGGGCTGAATATAGATGCTGAAATTAATGTAGTATGATACCTAAAATTGATAGTCTAGCTTTTTTGACATCATGTATAACTATTGATCACACCCAGTATAATTCGTGTCAAAAACTAATTCGATATTTCTCATAAACTAGCAGTGTGTAATATTGAGTTTAAACTACGAAATGTTTTAGGATTCGTCCAAAAATAAACTTGGTGTTATCCAAAGTATCTTCTTTAATGCTAAACCAGACAATATTGTAAAGAATAAAAGCTATATTCGAAATAACAACGCGGAAACGTTAGCTCATAGATAACGAATAAAATAAGCTCTAACAACACATCTAAAAACTGTCCTTGATAGATCCCTTTAATTAATCCATTAAAAATATTAAAAAATAATTTTAATCATTATAATATTTAATGTCAAAGGACCAAATTTAATTAGAGGCCACCCGAAAAAGATTTCCCTTGCTCTGAACTCGTTGCAATCATCTCAAGAATAGAGATTAGAAGACGCCTCTCTGTAAAATAATTAAATAATTAGTCAATAAAAGGCCTTTGGGTACAGAAAAAATCAATGATCAATTTACAAACTTTTTAAATGGTCTGGCCTTTTTCTCTAGGAATATAAGTTACATCAACAAATGTCATATCATATAAAAAATAATAATTAGGAAGAGATGAAAAGAGAGCTTGATGTCGTCTGACCTCATTTTCGTAACTTGGTCGCTTTGTCAGACACTTCGATGGAAGCAACTTGGCCGGAGTCCTCTGCTATAGAAACTGGGAATTATGATAACAACTATAGTAGAGGATTTCGGACAAGGTTCGGCCAACTAAGTTGCGTAAACGTGGTCAAACCACTTTCATAAATCGAAAGGAGACAGATAGTAAAATAGAGGCCATTCTTATCTAAAAAAAATATAATGTTCTTCATCTTTAAGTCAAAATAGTGAAAAAAATTTTAACTCAAGTTACCAAATAATATCCGAAAGAATAGCATTACGTGTAAAGTCATTAATTTGTTAGAAGTCAACGATTTCTATTTAATGATACTTTTGTGTATAAGAAAATATTCAATATGAAATATATACTCGTCTTCTTGCTGACGTTTAGGATACAACACTTATTGGGGAAGAAAAAAGAGAGTAACGTACTTTATTGTATGCAAGACGGAAAACTACAAGCGAAAATATCTCGAGTTGGGTAAAACAGAGACTACGACAGCGTGTCCTGTTGGTGACAATCAGAAACGATGTACCACAGGGTAACGACAGTTCACCAGTCGCTTTTAGTTGACGATTAAAGCGTTCTATCAAACCGTTAGCACAAGGGTAGAAAGCGTACGTGTGAATTCTTTTCGAAGAAAAGTTGAGGTTCAAGAAATCTTTTGTTTCATAATTGTTGAGCTTACTTCCATTTCGAATGAAAGTGTGTGGTGAAAAGATTCGGAGGTCGATTCTACCATATGCATTTTCATTCTAAATGGAAGTGAGCTCAACACTTATAAAAAACAAGAGATTCCTTGAAACCCAACTTCTATTTGTATATAGTATATACGTATGGTATGAATTCTAATCAACTTTTTTCTGGCTATACGAAGACTAAGAAATCTATATCCTGGCAAGTCAATACAATTAGAGTTTTTAAAATTTCCATTTCAAATAAATTTGTTCCTAGATGTTATATTCTTAGTAGTCGTCTAGCTTTGTCTATTTTCACTAATAGGAAACTGGAGCATGTATCAGGTAGTTAAGTTAAGACTAGACTAAAAGAATGTAGACAAATCACATGACCGAATTAGAGCCAAAACAAGCACTAGACAATTCGTTTCTCAGCTATTTTCTCAAGAAGACTTTCTCAGATTGCAGAAAATGGCAGACGGTTTAGCGGATAGGATGAATAAGACCCATAGATCCCGACATGATAAGAAATTAAGGAATTTAGGCATTAACATCAGCCCAAAGAATCGTCGAAACAATAAGGTAGTTAAACTTAGTACTATTTTTTCTAATAAAAATCAAATAATTAATTTATCCAGTATACCTATAGATGCTAATATAACGCTCGTCTTGGAAAGGGGTCTAAACTTTGCCTTTCCAATTGAGCAAAAGCATTCTATGGAAATACTGGTCGAGTTAATTAACTGGACAAGCTGCCAGAAGAGGCTGAGAATATAATAGAAATAAAAGTAATTTCTCATTTTGATGAGGTAATTATCTCAAATAAATCTTATGACTTGAATAAGGTTTCTATATATTTGCACCAAATGAATCTGTTTGTTTAAAAAGCAGATAAAGATGGTGCAGTGGTCATCATGAATAGGTTAAGTTATATAAAAAATGATAGTTCATTAAATGATTCATAAACTTACAGACTTTTAGTGAAGGATCCCACAGAGACCTATGGAATCGCTCAACGTTTATGTAAGCAGAAAAATAGAGAAGTAGAAAGTGAATTCCCTTCTTCAAAAGGATGCTAGAGCACTTCCGGCTTACGGCCTTCCAAAAATGTACAAGGAATGAGTACCTTTAAGAGTGCTTGTTAATAATAAGGGAATTGTGATGCGTAGGATTTCACGTTTCTTATGAAAACAATTAAGGAAAGTGGCTAAATGTTAAAAATATTCAGTGAAAAAGTTATAAGAATTTGCTAGATTAATAGATCAACAGAGTATTAAAGATGAGGATCTCTTTGTTAGTCTTGGTGTGGTATCAATTTATACTAACATCCCAGTTCATAAAGCTATTGAAGCACTAACACTCAGCCTAGCTGAGCACCCATAGTTATTCAGACAGCAAATCTGATCAAAAGCTCAAGCTTAAGGTTTCTTAATCTATCCATGAGTAGCACATACTTTAGCTTAAATGATAAGGTTTATAAACAGGTGCAAGGCCTAGCAATGTGATGTTGCTTGACTCCCATTTTAGCTAATAATTACATGTCAAGAATGAAGGAATACTTAATCGAAGAGGCAAGATTGATACCAAAACTGTTAGTTATATATATGAATGACTACTTTTCCATATGGCAGCATGATAAGGATAGTTTAGATAATTTCTTGTTCTTAATTAGCCAGATTGATTACAATTTTAGGTTGACGATGGAGAAGGAGGACAATAATATACCCTTTTTAGATGTCTTATTGATCAGAGCAGATGAGAAGTTAGGCCTTATCTTTAATTCCTCGAAGCATAGTTATAAAACAAATATTAACGTTTTAAAATCTATGATTATTCGAAGCATAATATTATTCGATAAAGACCATTGCGACATTGGACTGAATCGGCTTAAACTTATATTTTTTAGAGGCTTGATTGTAAATAGCATCCGATTAATAAATAAAAGCTTTTGGAATGATGAATAAGTGAGGAAAAATAAGGAGACCTTTTCTTATGTTTTGTATTTATCTTCGTGCTTTCTCTCTAAAAGGATATGTGAACAAATAATGGAGTGGGGAATAAAAACGGTTTTCAGAGAAACTACATTTTATCCAATTATGCCCACTTTTATAGAGAAAGTTGACTCATTATCCAGATCGGGTTGCTACAAAATAATGTGTTCATGTGGTCGCTTTTATGTTAAAAGAATTGTCGTTCTCTTTTACAAAGGGTGGCTGAGCACAAAAACGCTTGCAAAGGCTTTTAGGTTAAAAAATCGGAGATCGCTGAGCACAGGGCAGAAACGGGGCACGAGATTGAATTGTCTCAAACTTGCTGTTTTGCCGATTATGGCATGTCTGCGGCTAAACGTAAAACTAGAGAATCCATCGAAATAAATCGAATAGGAAATTCATTGAATGTAAGGAATACTGGCCGGAAGACAAGTGAAAATAACTTTTGCTTAATTAATAGACAAGGATAGAGAGTGAATTGAGCCGCCTGCAAAAAGAAGGCAACACAACTAGTCTTTTTGTCTTGGTTCTAATCATTATCACTTCTCTGTACTTTTAGTTTACTCTTTCTCTCACGCATTAGGACCAAAAACAAAAAATAGGTTCATCAACACAATCAGAAGGGTGTCCGACCTTGCGGAATCAGTGATGGCTATAACATGTATAAAGAAAAGGGGAAGTAGTGGTCATCACAACTTGATGGCCGAGAACAGAAGTTACTTTTGCTGTCCTTATTACTTTTCGTTCATAAGCGAACACAAACAGGCATGTACACATACAGACAGACACACTCGCAGGATCCGAGGTTGACATATGACCGTAACTAACCAAATCACTTGATACCTGATCAGAGGCCAGATGTAGAGTATATATACCGCCTTTTAGGGATTTGCCGCCAGTTTTCTTGACTCGTTAGCTTGAATTTGGTTGTGGAAATGATACCTTGCTCTGATGATGATCGTCATATTACGGACGAAACCTTAGCACCTTTTCACCGGAATCGAAGAAGATTACCTCGGATACAGCGTCCTAATTAATTTTTTAGTAAAGCCAATCGACAGCTGGTCAAGAGAAAATTGTCGTCGTCTTCTGGTGGAATCCACCTTTTAATCTCTTGACCAAACACTTTCACTCAAAATGCAAGTAAGCTAAACAATAATTAATCCTAGAAGTGGATTGACCTCGTTGTCGCAACTTGGTCTTGTGATCAGGGAGACTAAGTAGAATGCGACCATAAGATAGGCCACAACATCATGGTCTTCATATATTTAATTAAACTGCGGTAGCAAAATTTCCAAACAATGCACTAAATACAGCCAGGCAAGGAAGACAACTG
>CAAALY010000133.1:0-12228 GCA_900617795.1 Protopolystoma xenopodis
GTTAGCCGGCATCTTAGTCGACATTTTCAGTGAGTCTTGCCATTCTTAGCACATCACTACAACTCGTCAAAGAGGCAAGTAAACCGATCCTTTGAGCAAATGTGTAATAAACAGTTGTGGTATCTCTCCTTCTGTCCTGTGTAATTCACATTTCGTATATCTTCTTATCATGCCTTCAATATCACAATTTTTACTTGCTTATTTAAATCTGGTATGTTGTGCTCTTTTGAGCTGATTTCATGAGAACCCTTAACACTTCACGCTGACATTCTTATCCCCGTTTCACTCTTGTGCTGGGAATGTTGATCATAGTCTGCCATATTGTTACGCAGTCTTTCTTCCATAGATCTTATCAGAGTATCATTCCTGCCCCATATGATCCGTCTGCTATCTTCCTGGCTCGAGTATTTCACTCGACCCCTGCCACCCCATCTATAATACTCGATGAACTACTACCCATTCACTGGTCTGGATGACTAATTCTGGGCTAAAGCCTCTAAGTAATTCTTATAGTCAAGCCTTTGCTACATGGACCATGTGTTTGGCAAAACCTACTGTCAGCAAACTAGCTCTAGTCTCTACCGCGTTTTTCCAAGTCTATGACTTACTATGTCCCAGTCTCTTGTTTGCCAACCCAAAAATATTGGTATACTGCATGCTTCGATTAAGTTCAATGTTGAAGTTTACTGAAGGCTAGGCCAAAATCGCAATCCTACTTATAAAAGTAAGAATACGTAATGTATTCGATTGCTATAGAAATACAACTTTGCTCCATCGGCAGTCCTATTAAATAATATGATATGGGAAAATGCCTGGTCTTCCCTTAAATTCACGTTTTCTCTGTGACCATAGGGCACTTCTGGCAGTGTAGCGTAATGATTATGATGTCGGGATTACGCGCTGCATTGTAATGGATCTAACCCTGCTAAGGGTGTCGAAAAGACCGAGGCGATGTAGAAGCTGCAGTCCACTCTTGATGATAAAAACTTTTGGGCAAGCAAGGCTATGTGAATTCAATGGAAACGGAAGCTCTACCCCTAGCATTGCGGGAAAATTCAATTAACGGTTCTTCACCATCTTAAACGAAATGAGGTGAACATAACCTACTAATCATTAGAGGTCTCATTATGATTCCAAACTAAGTTATAAAAATTGATCATGATTACATTAAGGTCATTTTCTTGGTTTAAGTTTTGGAATGTTTTCTTATCCTTTTATTTATAGAGGTTATTTGACCTTGTTATTGAAACTTCGTCATATTGTTAGGAAGATTTAGAGTCCATTGTATGCATGATCATGTCTAAAGTCTGACCGTGGACGTGGTATATTCCCAGATGTTTTACCAGCTTCGTTGTCGGCATCGTCAGTGAGTCTCACCATTTTTAGCACCACACAACAACTCGGCAAAGAGACAAATGAAGCCGATCCTTTGACCAAACGTGTGCTAAACAGTTGTGATATCTCCCATTCGGTCCTGAGCTATTCGCATTTCCTATATCCTCCTATCACGTCTTCAGTGTTACAATTTTTACCGTTCTCATTTCGATGTAGTGTGGGGGGCTCCTTTAAGCGGCATTCATTAAAACCCTTCACACTCTACGCTAGCGTTCTCAGCCCCATAATCATTGTGCTGGGATAGTTGATCCTTGTCTGCCATATCATCATCGTCTAGCCTTTGATATATAGACGTACTCAGATGCTTAAGCCTCGAATAAGACACATAAACGCAGGAGAGGGCGAATAACGCCTCGAGTAGCATTTATGGGGTAGCAGGGGTCAAGTGAAATATGTGAACCTGGGAGAGAGCAGACGGATCTTACGAGTCAAGAGAGAGACTGTGATATGACCTAGAGGAGAAGGACTTTGTAACAATATAGCAGACTCTGATCAACATTGCCAGAAAAAGGGTGAATGGGGTGAGAACGCTAACGTGGAGCTTGAAGAGTTTTCATGAATACCGCTCATAATAACACACCAGTCTACATCGAAATAAGAACGGTATAAAAATACAACAGTGAAGGCGTGATAGAAGGATATAGGAAATGCAAAAAGCTCAGGATAGAAGCAGAGATACCACAACTATTTATAACACGTTTGGTCGAGGGATCGGCTTCACGAGTCTCTTTGACGAGTTGTGGCGAGACTCAGTGATGATGCCGGCAAAACGTCTGGAAATGTACCACGTCCACGGTCAGAATTTGGAAATGATCATGCATACAGTAGACTCCGGACTTGGTGCGTTCCTCTAAGACTTTCTACTAATATGACCAAGTTGCGAAAACAAGATCAGACAACCTCTATTCAACGAAAGGAGACTGCGACCACACGAAAAACCACACCATCCTGGTCTCCATACCTTTTATTTTCAAATTATTTGTTCTTCACCTTGCAGCTTTAAATCTCAAGTTTCTTAATACTATATTATTGATATTAATGTATGCGCGATATACCTCATTAATTTTCATAATTGATCGCGTTAACTAGGTGTAAAAGTAGTTAAACCTTTATCTTAATTTTAAAAATATATATAAACAGGCATTTCGTATAATACTTCATAAGATAATAATCAACTGTCTTATTTTGCACCACCCACGACCTTGTCTTGAGCGTGTCCAGAGCGCCTTTTATTATTAGTCCCAATTATGAGCTTCGGCAGAAGCTCTTCTCAATTTCCAACTGATGATAAAATAATACTAAAAATTTTAACCAATGCTTGTCAGACTGGAATAATAAATCTTTCTAACAGAGGATTAACGGAAGGTATTCGGTCAATTTTTTATTTATCTTAGTACCTAACATTGTCTGGGATGCGAACGACCCTTCGCCACAATTTGACGAAAACCTTGTAACTGTTAATTTCGATCAGGATTCTCCAGGTTGGTGGGAAAAGAAGCCTATAACCCGCCTCAATCTTTCTTCAAATCATCTGAAAGAAATCTCTGGTTTAGGTCTTTCACGTTTAACAACATTAAACGTGATAGACGTAAGTTAATTTATTATGTTTAGTGACATACGAGTTCTTCGTGTTTATCCTCATTTTTTCATGCCTTTTAACCTCACCTTTCTTTGCAGTGGGAATTTTTAACTTATTTACTTTGACTATACTTATTTTTCAAATAGTTTTGCGCATACAAATGAAAATCTTTTTCTTAATTGTGTCATTGATAGATGTTACTATGTTTTGTACCCTTGCTTTTTAACATCTACAATATATTGCTGGCAAGAATCCCACTTTGGGCTTTAACTGTCAACATAAAAATGGCGACCTAAAGCATATGTGCTTATGATTATATGAATTAGAGTTCTTGCCTTGACCTATCTGCTCACTCTTGCTCGTTAAACAGTTGTTACGTTCAGGTTTAAATCAGTCTGATTCGCCAGTCAAAATAAGCATAAGGAGCAACTGCTTACGTAATTTGATATGAACACAAATTTAATTTTTCCTTTATGAATAGGTGAGAGACTAAAAACAAATTTACTTTAGCTGGAAGGGTAGACAGTGACCTGAAATTTTGCATCCTTAGATACATTATGCCACAATAGAAATAAATAATTGTAAGGCCCTGCATTAGCTCTCGTATTTTCAGATGGCTATCATCATTTTAAAAAATAAAATAAACGTACACTGGCATTTGCACATGATGATCGGTAGTGCAATTATGATATTTGGCTCGCTATATATTTATATTTGACTCTAGAAAAATTTTGCTTAAATAAGATTGATCTAAATTTTTTGAGTTTTTGAAAAAAATTTTATCGAAAAGGATTGATTTCAGTTATTGTCTCATTGAAAGACTAATTGGAATATATAAATCAGTTTGCTTTGTTTTCTACGTCCATCAGAATGTCCTGACAGAGTATAAATGAGAAGAATAAATGGAATGATTTTCTTTCGATGTTGAATCTATTATCATATCGTAACTGTTAACTCGCTTTTAGCCTATATACCTGTTTGGCGTATGCGCCTGAAATGCTATCAAAGACTCGACAAACGTCAATTTTCTAAGGAGTGCATACTAGATTTAAGCCCGTGGAGATTCCTTTTAAGAGTCCAAGGGAAAGGGCTTATCAACTTGGCCTAGAGAGGATTGCCTTGCTGTTTATGCTGTAGATTTATGCGAATAAGCCCTTAGCGCAATGTCCCACTACTTATGAATCTATGCTGTGCCTTCGTCCTTTATCTGACATATTTAGGTGGCAAGGCTCCATGTTTTACGCTAATTCATCAAGCACAAACAAATGTAGCTGGCTTCAATCCAACCTATTTGTAGCAGTATGAATTGATCGGTCATTCTATGCTTTCCCTGCTTTCCCTGTAACCCAAGAGTAGCATCTACCAAATTACTTCACTTCTTGATTCTGAAATATTGAAGCATCCATTTTTTTTCCATATCACTTGTATTGTTTAATTAAGCCAAATTTGAGCAGGAAAAATTAAATTTTTTAATGTATTCGGATGTGGAGAATAGTCTCGTTCACAAGTTTTTATAATTGTTATATTTTCATATTTATAGTTATATATATGAGATAGCTCACTTCCCACCACTATATTATTTTTGTTACGTTTTGCTGGTACGTATAACTGCGTCAATATTGTTGGCTGATTCCTTGATATTTTATTTTCTCTTATTTGCCATTTAAGATTTCTGACAAGCCTTTAAACCAAATTTTAACTTGCTTGGTGGATATGATTTATTTATAATTAGTACTATAGCGTATTATAACATTTTAAATTATCAATTCTCATATCAATATTTTATTTACTACTGCAAAAAAATAAAAATAACAATACTTATATAAAAGTGTCTACTAAGTCCAGAGTGCTATGAGAACCACAGGAAAGCTGAAATATTTGCCATGCAAATGAATAAATAGTATCCATAAGTGGGTTATTAATTCATGGATGTTGTCTTTTTTTGGTTTAGCTGCGTGATAACAAGTTAACTGTTCTTCCAGAAGAATTGTCAACACTTACCGATATTACATCATTTATCGCCAGGTAATAATGTGAATTATGGCCGTCTATTATTTAACTATTGTCATTATTGATATTATAATGATTGCTTAAATACATGATTCATATGTCTTTTTATAACTTATTTCTTGCAAACATTCTTTAATTTCTTATATTTATATTTTAATTGGTACATCTTCATCGAATGATCGAATTCCGTATTGTTTTGCGAGTCCCTAAAAAAGCTTAAACCAAATTCGACTCTTATCTACAACGACCTTCTCCGGTGTTGGTCTGACAAATCTGGTCACGCTTGAACTATCAAATAATCAGCTAGAAGCATTACCTGAAAACATCGGCACCCTTGTGAAACTTGAACGAATCGTAAGTCAACTATGAAGGCAGTATTTTTCCCTGATAATTCTTGGTTAATCATTATTTTATGAGCTAAGCGTTCAACTCTGAGCCAAACGCATTTGGCTTACTTAAGAACTTAGTGAGTGAATTGGGCGAACTCATAAAATAACATCGATGTAGCACTACGAACATAGTTCTTCCACTTTAATAGGTTTATAAAAAAGCTTTGATAAAAATAGTGTACTTCGCGGATGATGGAAAGTTGTTTTTTTATGGGAGATAAGTTAGAGCCGAAGGGCTAATTGATGCACCATAGTACAAGACGGTTCCGTTAAGTTTGTATCTGGAGAAAAAAGTGTTATTCAGAACCTAATAAGCTTTCACATTAGGTCGAATCCCAAATTTATTAAGGCAACGTTTTTCTTGATCTGGAAGATTTTTGCTAGAACCCTTTGAATGATCTTCATAATTTAAGCAAAAGAGCCTTTTGTGAACAAATTTTGTAAGTGCTTGATTCAGATGGACATTATTCGATAACAGATGGGCACTCTATCAAATTATTTTTAAGAAAATATCAACTCCTTTGTAGTTTATGTTACAGTTCTAAGAATCTCCCAGTTTGTTTGTATTCGTTTTTTATAAAGAGCCAGATAATTAGAAATAAAGTTTATTTGTTTATTTTGCCTAAGTGCTGTCGATCCTTGATTTTCCAATCCTCTCCGCTTGTATCATTTAATTCTGCAGGACGTTTCTTCAAACCGGCTGATCCTTCTTCCAGAAAATTTGCCTGTCCGTCTCCGACATCTCTTAGCCAGTTGTAATCAGCTTACCTCTCTCCCTACTGACTTATTAGTCAAATGTACTCGTAAGTGTGTTTATAATCTTCTTTAATAGTTTTGTATTCGATTTTCCTTTCTGTTCTTTTTATTTATACATTTTAAAGAGACATATTTTCCTATTAATCTCATATCTGCCATATGGCCCACTGGCATTCGTGGCTGTGTTATGGAGTGGTAACATCGTCACGATACTTCCAACCCGGTATAGACTCCTGCTGAGGTGCTGATGAGAGATAGACAGGTCAAATCTATAGTTGTTCATGGATAAGATGTCCTTCTTGGCGGCAAGTGTGAACTTTGTCATAACTCAACTACTATCCCTTAATCATCTTAAGCGACCTATGGTGACTAATTTCTTATTCAATAATTACTGATAGTCTCGAAACCTACCTATACCAGAAATAAATGTATATATTTTTGTCAATTTAAAATATCAGTCCTTAACTCTGCCTCTGCAAAACAATTTTTCAGTATTTATAGATAAATGTATGTCTAGCTAGGATACTCTATACTCCTATCCTTACTTTCTAAGACGAAATGTCCTTAAGCAGATGTGAAGATCTGAACCCCGTATTGCCACGATTAAAAACATTTAAAAATCCTTTATTTTCTAACTTGTCAACTAATACTAGGTGAAATACGATAGCATCGAGACCTACTAATTTTATTGTGGGGCAGTTGATCTATTTTTACATCATCATGTTCGATCTAGGATGATCACAGTTATTATTTAATAATATCGAAATATATTAACTATATGAGTTGTGTTCACCCTTTTTCGTTTAAGGTGATAAGAGACTGGTGGTTGGATTTTCCCAAATGACATAAGTAAACCTTACGTTTCCATTTAATTTTACAAAGGATATTTTTATCTAGATTGGATGCGGTTTCGATCTCACCTAGGTCTTAGCAACATCCCCAGCGGGACTCGAACTATGACAGTGCAGCGTATAATCTCAACATGCTTCGCCGGCATTGTACGAGAGATACGCTATCCTTAGCACAGTTACAATTTCTCAGGGACAAGTGAAGAAATATTCTGTAAAACATTTTGTTCAACGGTTGTGTCACCTCTTCTCTCCTACATTTGGCCTGGGCTCCTAATGCTCCATCCTTCTTCCTCAATCTCATTTCCTATAGCTAAGCCTCCTATCCACACCTCTCATATCTTTATTTTTTTAATCTTTCAAATGTTTAGCCCTTTACTTGGATTTAGCGCAGCACAATTATCTTTTCTACCAATTTCGCATCCCGTCGGCAAGGCCCCCTGATCAAAATTTGTTTTTCATCTTATAATTCACTTCCATAGACTTTATTTCAGCTATTCCTTCATTTCTTCTATTAACGGGTTTTTATAATCCATCCACCCATACGTCATACCAAATTATTTGTTCACACGGTGAAACCCAGGTTAGGTACAAACTTAAATCCACCTCGGATGAGAGGGTCTTTAAGTGACGAGGCTAGTGGAAATTAACTGACATCGTAAGGCTAGTGGGTCAATCCAACTATCAGTTTTTCCTCACCGTTCTTTTTCAATCTAGTATTGTTTTTTATTAAAATATATCACAATTGAAGTTATATATCTATCTATTTATCTTACCTGATAACTATACCTTTTTTATTTTTCCTTAGTGCTTCTATCAATGGATTATATTTGTTTGCTATCAATTAATATATATCTTATTCAACACTTTACTCAATTTATCTAAGCTATACTCAGTTTTTCCACTTTAATATAGAATTTATGTCAATATCATCAAGCCTTTCTTGACTTCACCACATCTTAATCCCTCTGTTTAATCTGTTACATCTTATAGTATTACGAGACTTACCTCGGTTTTTTATATAATGCATAACTTTGTTTCTATCGTATTGGTTTTTTTCATTAATCAAGAACCTATATATGGTACCTCGTAATCTACATCAATTGATTTGTTAAAAACTAAAAAATAGTGGGTATTACCTTGTCACTATATAAAATATTTCCCAAATTTCTATATTAAACCAACTCGATAAAGACCAGCTCTGGCTTCAACCATTTTAGATGTAGTAATTTAGTTAATCCTATCACTTCCTTCAGATTTGCAGAATTTGGATGTCTCAGCCAACAAGATTTCCGGAGATTTAGGCTTTTCTTCCCATCTCGTGATGGATATTCGACGCATTAGTCCATTGATTACATTGAGAGCGCGTCAAAATTGTGTTACAACTATGCCTCTTTTAAGTGGCTTTTCTCAGCTTAAGGTAAGCTTGGCTGGTTGTACTTTACCTAAATTAGTTTGCTTATGAATCTAATAAAGTCTAGCGAATTTGCTTTTAATCCATTTTTTGATTTATTCTAAATTAAACTTACTGTCTTTTTATCTTGCCATACTATAATATACTCTTTGAGGTAATTGTAGCTGGTTTATTTTGGGCGATAGCCAGGATAATCTGATAGTAGATATACGATCAAGATGTTATGACTTTAGGTTTGGTCGCAGTCTCCTTTAGGTGCATAATGTTGGTATAACCTTATTTTCGCAACTTGGTCTAACTGGCAGAGGGACTTTGTGGGACGTCTTTTCACTTTTATTCTTTGCAACTCTTTGCTAGCAATGCCAATGCGACGTCTGGACATGTCAACGGTCCGGTATTGGAAATCATCTTAAATATTGTGGCCGACATACGCCCCATTTCGGTCCCCATTTGCATCATATTTTGGGTTTTTGTGGGGAAACGGTGATTCTCATGTCTAGGCTTCAGACCCATTACATAGTTATCCTCTATAGTTTCTATCCCTACCACATTCTCTTATTTTCTGGGGTCCTGAGTCCGACCTTATTTGGAACCGCTAGTGGGAACATAAATCGCTTTACTTCTTCATTTTTGAATAACTTAAAGCGCACTATTGTTTCTTAATTTAACAGTCATATCTAATCCGTAGGGTTTATTCATTTTTGCATTTTTATATTGTTTAGTACCTAGGCTAGTCAGGCATGTCATTAACCAACTTTTACTACAGGCAGACACTATATACACAAGCTTACCTCATCTACTATGGACAAACTGATATTGACCTCCACCTTGGTTTCCACACTTAAGTGGATTTGGAGCTGATCAACATTCTTAGCTTAGCATTTCTATATTGCTAGCTTCGAGCGTTCTTCAATTCTATATTTGACAGGCGGACCAACACCTGTTGCCTTTAAAGCTAATTCTAGTTTTGACTCGTCTCACTGCAGTCCCCTTTTCTTAACTTTCATTTGTCTCTCATAATCCTCTTCTTGGTGAATTATCTACCGGTTATTGAATGGATGCGCATCGTCCAAACGTCTTTTTTTAATTGCCCTTGCTGAATAGCAATTTCTGTTTAGGTACCAGGCGAACTTCTCGCTGACTCTTCCCTCTTCCAATCTCATGTTTATTAGTTGAGAGGGTATGTTTATAGCCTCCGTGATCTTGCGTTTTCTTCTGTTTTTCCCATATGAGACAAGTCTTTATTTTGCACTCCAGTCAGTTATGTGGCTAATCAGGAAAACACGTTCAGCTATTTCCAATCTATTCGTATCCATTGTTCTGCAGAGCCGCTGGTGTTCTTTGCGCTACTTGTCTTTCCAGTCTCTTCAATGCACTTTTATTTACAGTCGCAACAGTTTATCCTGCAAGCTCCGAATCACTCAAATTTGTTGACTTTTTCGTTTAGTATGGACAAGCTCGTAAGGTTTTGTCTTTTTCTTTAGGATTGTACGAATATTGGTAGTGGCCACAGCTTTGGGGCCAATTTTAAGAAGGATAAATAAATTTATTATTTTTATTTTATAATCACCATCTGTTCATCACAATCTGTATTTTTAGTTGTATTATGTTTTTTAGATATCAGTTTTCTAGAAATATCCAGATTGGTTTTTCCAGCACGTCTTCTCAGGAATCTTAGGTTTCTTTTGATCATACCCATGAGTAAGTAACTATGGCAAAACTGAAAATAAAGCAATATTCCTGCATGCGATTTCATTAGGTCTATTTATGAGCGCCCTAGACTAGACCTTTGCATCTAAGAAAGATAAATGCCCGTTTTCCTTACCTCCATTGTAAACTCACTCTGCATCAATATCGTTTAAGAAATATGCGAATCAAGGAACATCAAAGGCTCTACATGAAAATATATATCGAAAGATCAGAAGTAACAGAACACATTGCACATACTGGACAATAGTTAAATTGGAGGGCAACAGAAAAAATGGCCTCGTGTGGTGAAGGCACAAAGAAACGGAAGATTAAGGCAGAATTATCGGTAACTTTGCCTATTGACAAAGCAAACTCGAAGGAATCAAGGCTACGAGATGACAAGTGAAAAGGAAACGCCTGGATCAAGGATCTATCGTTAACCAGAGGAAAAGAGATGGCAAGGAAGAAGAGGGTGAGGAAGTTTTGCAAATAAGACGAAGGCCCTATAACTGAGTGTAGTCTGTTAGAATAAACAGCTACAACTTTGGGGGCCTGACAATCATGTGACTGGGAAGACGAATAACCACAACCGTACTATAAATTCGGCCTTATTGCCAAATTGACTAGAAATCCACTCTAGTGATAACAGGCGACCAGATACATGAGTGCATAGGCTACATATGATACACGGGTTTAATCAACAACATGATGCATGAAGGCAATGTCCAATATACATAAGCATGGGAATCACAGCATAGACGATCTTCAGATGAAGCGACAGTGTATGTCCTACGGAAGGTTTGGGAAATAGCGCCTGGAGTAAAAGGCTAATTAGGGCTGAAATCGAGTGAACTCGGTCAACTATAAAGAGAAAAATAATTCGACTAGTCGAATCAGTCATTCGAAAAGGAGGCGGGCAAAATTAATGGCAGGTTTGATGACGCCACGGTAAACTCGCAAAAGGGCACAGTTCCTAAAGAGTGGAATATAAACTAATCAGTGGTTGTTATATAGCGAATATTAAACAAGAGAGTATGGGGTAGACGGGACAGAAAGAGTGATATTACGGCAGAAATTTGGTCAAGGGATTGACTTTTTGACGAGTTGTAGCTTGGTGCTGAGACTTGCAAGACTCGCTGAAGATGCTAAATACGATGTCTGCAAAACTTATGGGAATGTAGCAAATCAGCAGTGCGATGTTTGAACTCATTTTGGGCCTAGGACGTTGGACAGATTTGTTCTACAAAATCGCCCTGTCGCTCCGACTAAGTTGTAAAAACGAGGTCAATTTAACACTACGATATACTTGGAATCTGACTATATTATAAGCTCTGTGTTTCCACCGTAATCTTCACCACTATAACTATCTTTTTTATTCGAAGATATGAAGACCAAGATGGTATGGCCTTTTGTGTGGTCGCAGTCCCCTTTCGTTGTATAGAGGTTGTTTGAATTTGTTTTCGCCACTTGGTTATATTGGTAGGAAGACGTAAAGGAACGCATCAATTCTGGATTCCATTGTATGCATGATCATTTTCAAGGTCAGACCGTGGAAGTGGTACATTCACAGACGTTTGGCCGGCATCGTCAGTGAGTTTTACCATTCTTAGTACCATACTACAACTGGTCAAATAGACAAGTGAAGCTGATCCTTTAATGAAACGTTTGCTCAACAGTTGGGGTATCTCTCCTTCTGCCCTGGTCTATTCACATTTCCTATATCCTCGTATCACGCCTTCACTGTTAGAATTTTTTCCGTGCTTATTTAGATGTGGTGTGGTGTGTCCTTCTGAGCGGCATTCATGGAAACCCTCCATACTTCATGCTGGCACTTCACCTCCCCTTCACCCTTCTGCTGGGAATGTTGATCAGAGTCTGCCTTATTGTTACGCAGTCCTCCTTCCCTAGGTCTTACCATAGTCTCTCTCTTGCCCCGTAAGATCCGTCTGCCCTCTTCCTGGTTCACATATTTCACTCGAACCCTGCGACCCCACCTGTGCTACTCGAGACGTTATTACCCCTCCCATGCGTATGGGCGACTACTTCGAGGCTAAAGCCTCTGAGTAAGTCTTATGGTTAGGCCTTTGCCACATGGACCACGTCTCTTATAAAACCTACTGTCAGCCCACTAGCTCCCATTGCCGCCGC
>CAAALY010000134.1:0-12205 GCA_900617795.1 Protopolystoma xenopodis
AAAAAAAAGTCACAAGTTATTTCTAGTAGTTATAATAAATCTCTAACTTTGGGATTTAATTGGGGAATTGTTATAGCTTTGCTAGGCCATTGATGATGAAGTAATAAACTAGTGATTGAATTGTAAGCTTTCAATGTATATATTATTGATTGGCTAAGAAGGGAAACATAAGCTTTTGATTCAAAAAAAGATCAAATCCCAAAGAATATTGGTGGAACGAAGCTAAGAAAATTCAATTATAGGATCGAATAACATAGTAACAAACGCTGGATCATTAGGTAATAACTACATAGCCCAATTGGGTTCTGTACATTTTAAGAGGCACTCTTCATTGGTTGCCTTTATATGCACATAATTTATTGGTTAGTTATATGTGAGGCTATTCAGCGGCTTCGCAGTATGGTAATGAAACTATGAATGGATTAATTAACATTTTGGATATAATAGTGAGTTTTACTACTCACCAAGAAGTTATAAAAGAATGGTAAACCACCAACCTAAATAGTAGAAATAAACCGAGATCAGGATAAAATAGGGGTTGCGAAATTAATGTTTATGATAATTATGGGTACAATAGGCGTAAGTCACGTGCCATAAATTCAAAGGATAAGAAAAACGTAAATTCTGAACAATGATCTACTCATTTGAATTATTAGCTGCTACAATATTAACAAATATGATGAAAGAAATAGCAAATTATGGGTAAACTAGGATTTTAAAAACCTTTCATTATTGCTTGTGTTGCTCTTCAGTCAGCTTGAGAATAAGGATTGCATAAAAAAAGACGATAGGTTTCACTTTTATTTACGTAAAGAGATAATTTTCGGAGCTTTGATATATATCTGATTGCTATAAGGTTTACTCTTCATTTAGTGAGCCATGGTTGCACATGCAGCGGAGCTTAACTGAATAGGAAAATGCGTACAGAAGTTACGTTTCTATTCATAAAACAGATAACTTGATCTAAAATGCAACGAAATTATAGCTAAATGTACGATGAAGGTCGGTAAAGAGATTAACCCGACAAGCAAAATTGAATCCCAGGAAAAATTGTGGCATATTAAGCTTAATCTAACTTTGGCTTTTGAATGGAATTAGGAAGGGACAAACAAATAAATAGTAGTGGGGGGAGTAGGTTTATAAATATTGCATACACCATCACATGCACAAGCCCACATAAGAGTAAGTATCAGCATTTCAGGATAAAATTTCAAAAAATTAGCTTTATCCATATATCATTACCTTTAATTTTTTATCTAATGAGAAAACGTTGAATTTATACATGTTATTAATTCAAATAATGCCCGTTCATATGATTAAAAGCAAATAAGGACATGATACATTAAGTTTTATTGTATGCAAGGATTCTATTTTATCCTATCTTTACCATTAGAAAGTTTATTTCGCTATATAATTGCAAAGCCTGTATTTTTGTATCGCTTAATTTTCCTATTCATCTTATTTCATGTCAGGACTCCAAAATATTTTGGCTGAAATAGCTTTATTTGAGGTATGAAACGCTTATTTCCGGTTGATGAGAAATCGATTCGGTTAGAGAAATTCATACATATATGCCACAAAAATAATGCTGATAAAGAAAGATACCAATATTTCAGTCGATTCATGCCACCCAATCTGTACTACTCTAGCCGTTATTTCCTACACTATCCCTCTGGGAGACTTACTTGAGGCTAAAGAGCATGATTAATTTTCATGGCCAAGCCCTTGCTTCATGAAAAACACCTATGATCAAATGTGTCTACGTTTTGCCAACTAGCTCTAGCCTCCGCCACATATATCGTGCTTCTATCCATAGTCCCAAGTCTATGACCTTATATGCCCTAGTTTTATGTGTGTCAACCCACAAATGTTGTAGTTCTATATTGAACTTTATCAAAACAATTACAACCACAACATTTGTAGGTTGTCACATAAGAGACTAGAACATAGGAAGTCATAGACTTGGTATTTCGGATATAAACAGGTTAGATGCGGTGTAGACTAAAGCTAGTTGGATAAAAGTAGAGCTGTTTAACCATAGACGTGGACCATGAAGCAATGGCTTGACTATGACAATTACTCGAGGGTTTTAGCCTCAAACTAGTCTTGCAGAGGCAGAATGTGGGAAATAACGCCTCGAGTAGCAGAGATAGGGTGGCAGGGCCAAATGAACTACGTGAACCAGGGAGCAAGCAGATTGATCCTATGGGGCAAGAGGAAGACTCTGATAAGACCTATGGGAAGAGGAATGCGGGGTTAGGGGGAAAGAAAGCCAGGAGGTGTTTGCTGAGTTATAAAAATATCCGCATTCAAATAGGAAATTGTGATAGTGTAGGTGTGATACGAAAATATGAGATTGGCGAATATCTCATGGCAGAAGGAGAGATACCATAACTGTTTAGCAGACAAGTGGTTAAAGGATCGGTCTCGCTTGCCTCTTTGACGGGTTGTAGTGTGCTGCTAAGTCTGGCAAAGCTCACTAACAATGCCGATGACGATGCCGGCGAAACGTCTTGGTATGTTTCACATACACTGTTGAGAAAACGTTGAATTTATACACGGTATTAATTCAAAAAAGGCGGGTTCATACGATTAATAGCAAATGAAGACATGATACATTAAGTTTTGTTCTGTCACAGCATTCTATTTTATCAGATCTTTAACATTAAACAGTATATTTTGCTATATACTTGCAAAACCTGTATTTTACTATCGCTTACTTTTCCTATACATCTTATTTCATGTTAGGACTCCAAAATATTTTGGCTAAAATAGCTTTATTTGAGGTATGAAACGCTTATTTCCGGTTGATGAGAAATCGGTTCAGTTACATAAACTCATGCATATAGGCCACAAAATAATGCTAATGAAAAGAGATGCCAATCAAATAAGCTATATTTCGGATCACAGTAGGGTATTGTTTGGAGTTATATGTGTCGAAATGAATGGTATAATTTTATGTTCTTGATAGTCATTGTATCACGAATTATAAATGCAAAATATTATCCTAGGCGGACTTTTATTTGGGATTTATCAAGAGGGCAATCCATTAGAGGCTAGGCGAGATGACATAATCGCTGTTGACCTACAGGACAAGATGTAAATAAAATATAATTCAGCCACATGTTGATCTTCATCCTTAAGAGGAAATTTTTATGTGAAGACAATAATCATCTAATGTTACTTATTCGTTTAAAGCCTATATTTTGTCAGTGAATTTGTGAAATTTATATGTAAAAAACTTATTCTTTAAATTAACTGGAAAACACGGATTATAGTTCTATTTTATCAATTGTAGAATAGCTGAGGCTCCCAATAATACTATTTGAAGAAAACTTTAATATGACGAAAAATCAGTTCCATCATAACATCAACTATCTGCAGTATAATGTATGAAGATCTAGATGGATTGGCCTTTGTATGATCGCATATTTATTTCGTTGTATAGAAGTTGGCTGAAATTGTTTTTGCAATTTGATTATATTGGCAAAAAGAGCTGTAGGAACGCACATAGTCAGGAGTCCATTGTATGCATGATAATTTCATGAGTCGGACTGTGGACGTGGTACATTCTCAGACGTTTTGCCGGCATCGTAGTCGGCACCGTCACTGAGATATGCCATTAATAGCACAACACTAAAACTTTTCAAAAAGTGAAGCTGTTGCTTTGGTTGATTGCCTGCTAAACACTTGGTATCTCTTCTGTTCTGGGCTATTCACTAATCCTATATCCTTATATCACCCCTTCACTATCACAATTCATTACTTGCTGTGGTTTGATGTGTCCCATTTAAGCGGATTTAATGAACACTTTACACCACACGCTGGCTTTCTTACCTCCGCACCTCCCTTCACTCTTGTGCTGGGAATTTGATCAGAGTCTGCCTTATTGCTCCGCAGTTCCCCTCCCATAGGTAATACCAGAGTCTCCCACTCGTCTAGTAGGATCCGTCTGATATCTCCCTGGTTTACGTATTTCAGTAGATCTATGCCACATAATCTGTACTACTCGAGGAAATAACACCTCGAGTTGCAGAGATAGGGTGGCAGGGTCAAATGAACTACGTGAACCAGGGAGATAGCAGATGGATCCTATAAGGCAAGAGGGAACCTCTGAAAAGACCGATGGGAAGAGGAATGCGAGGTGAGAGGAAGAAAAAGCCAAGAAGGGTTTGCTGAGTTCTCATGAAATCCGCATTTAAATAAAAATTGTGATAGTAAAGGTGTGATAAAAGGACATGATATTAGCGAATAGCCCATGTCAGAAGGAGAGATACCACGACTGTTTAGTAGAGAAATGGTCAAATAATCGGTCACATTTGCCTCTTTGACGAGTTGTAGTGTGGTGCTAAGGCTGACAAAGCTCACTAACGATGCCAACTACGATGCCGGCGAAACGTCTCGGAATGTTCCACATACGCTGTCCGACTCTGGAAATGTTCATACACGCAATGGACTCCGGACTATGTGCGATCCTCTAGTTCTTCCTACCAGTATGACCAAGCTGCAAAAACAAGGTCAAACATATTCCTTTCATTAAGGTCGGCAATCAAGTTTTTACCAGACAATACACACCGTTATGTAGAATAGGTAAATTGAATGTAAAAATAAAATATGGACTAAGATTTTAATGAAACAATAAATTCTGATTTGCTAGACGTAAATTAATTTCGTTCACGCAGTCCACGAAACATCCTCCCTTACTTAAGGTGAAAACGGGTTGAGCCTTTGTCCATCATTGGATGAGCATCATCAGTGATGAAACTCATTCTTGTAAAATATTCATATAGGCACCAGGTCAAGAAGACTATCTCTTATATATATATATATATGCTCATAAATAAAAACGAATATGAATAGCCCTAAATAAATATAGGATCGTTTGGCTACTTATATTTCATATTGGTTCTGCTAGTTTTGCTCGATTTTGTGTGTGTGTTAACATATATTCGCGATGCAGGCCCTAAATCAGTGATCAAAATAGGCTGATGCCAAGCTTTGATCACCAAAACTCAATGAAGCAGGATATAACTGACGTCTTAGGAGAGGCTACGGATAAAATAACTTTGTTGACAAATAACAAGAAACTTAGAAACTTAGGAATTATATCGAAACTTTGTGCCTGAGGTAAGTCATAATAATCATATCCTTAACAAATTCAATAAGAATATAGAAGTTACTTTACCCAGTATAACTCTGGAGGATAATCTAGAACTTTTATAGGAAAGAGAATTGAATTTTGCTCTTCCAAATGAACTAAAACATTCTCTGGAAATACTGAATTAATTAACTTATCTAATAGATTGCCTGAAGATATGAAGAAGAGTAATGAACTGTAAGTAATTGCTCATTATGATATTGGAGTACCTTTCATTTCGTTTGAGAAAGGGGGTTAAATCCCTTCGACAAAGGTGTAGTTACGGCTAGGTCAATTTATGTAGAAGAAATATTAGATGATCAAATAATACAGACAAGTATATCCATCTATATTTCAAATTTTGCTATTAATGAGAATATACATCATAGAGAAAAAACTCAGTTACTCTAATTGACTTAGCGTTAACTTGAGACTTTTGCAAGAGTGAGTCCCAGCTTTGACGATGTTCGTTCCATGAATAACAAAAGCTCAGCCCGTCTTCGCCCACAACGTTAGACAATTTCTTGTGGACTGCATCAAATTAAATGTCATAGTAAATCCAAACGGCTGTAGTACAACGCGAATCAGCCGAGGTCTTCTGATGAGATTGACCTATAAATCTGTTAAGCGTGTACTTTTATACAAAATAAAAGCCTTCACGTCGATCTTATCTAAGGATATTCTTTGAAACCCGCATTTTCTTCATATATACAGCGTAAGGTCTCCCTAAGTTTCACAAAGAGGTTCTACCTCTTGCATTAATTACATACAACTACGAAAGGCTGCGGATGTTATGTATTTCTAACTTGAAGTAATTTAAAATTTATTAATTCCCTTACGTCCATATTTATTTCCTAAGCGTAAGACACGTAGGTTTGGCAAGACTTAAATCTTTTTTTTCGTCTAGGTCACATCACGTTGATACTTCCAGAGTTATCCAGAAGTTCTGATTTTGTATTCCGACAGTCAAGCCAGATAAGCATTTAAGCTGCCATTGACATATATAGTATTATATTCAAGAATTCAGCATGGTCTATAAATCATTTGCACAATTTGGCTTTATTTTTGCTAAAAGTTGCATTACTTCGAACTCTTAATTTGTGTTTACATAAGAGCACATTGCAAAGAAATAATTTAAAATAGACAATAATAACTATTATAATGCTAGTGACAATCGGTCTGCTGAATAATAAATATAGTGTAAGGCTTATTTTCTAGTAGTAAAATTATGTTTATCAGGCCAGACAAAAGCTCAATACGGTCTTGAAAACTGTGTTTCATCAAACAAAATCAGGCGGAAAAATTCGCGATTATCCTGTTGTAAAACAGACTCACGAATCTCTTGATCAAGCAATTTCATAACAATTTTAACCAACCTAGGTCGTTCATGGTAAGGAATTATGGATAATGATCTTTTCTACAATTATATGGGAAGACCTAAGGATTCCATTAAATTCCACTTAGACTTTATTTTTTTAATATTATCATACGAGGTGAACTACAGTTTTGACCTTGCCTCTCCTACATCACATTTTTTAGAGAAATCATCAATTAATCAAACCTATATTTGTTATGATAATTGATCTTCTACTATAAAAATGCGAAATACTCACTTTAAGTGCCACTTCTGCATTGTGATTCTCTGTCATTCGTAGCAGTGCGGAATAGAAGTAGCATGTGAAATAAAATGCGGTGCTATTCAGATTCGATTACAGTTAGAAAGGTTGATGCTACTTAGGCGTGGTCATAAATATATTGACTCTAAATGTGAGTACATTTTAGAGCTGAGACAAAGTCAATTGCATTATGGGGCCTTTTCAAATTATTTTTGCGAAATTCTCTATCCGTCCTTAGCAAATTAACTAATCTAGATTGACTATAATTATTATTCAATATTTACTAGTAGTCTCGTTAAACTCCTCATTACGAAGTTAAGCACTTAACACTAATAAATGTCACTCTAAAAATAATATTTTAAAAATTTATTGAAGCTGAGCTTATTTTCTATTATATATTGATGATATTAAGTGCACTATGTATCTACTGTTAGATAAATTTATGTTTTGCTGTTTAAGCCTTTCATAGAATTTCACTAGTCTTCTTCAGACGAATCTCAGGAGAGGCATAGTAATGACTAAAACAAGATTATTTTTTCAATATTTTGCTTAGAAATATTGCGAAATATCCTATATTTTTTGGGTATATGATACTTATTATACTAGCAGTATCAATATTTATTTTAAGTTTAAAATAACTCAGGTACCTGATTACAATTTATTAAGTAACATTGAATGCAATGGAGAAAGTCTGTTGCCAATTGAGAAGAAATTCCCTGCTATGGATGTGGATTAAAAGGTGTTTATTCTGCATGTCTGTCTTTAATCCCTCACTTTAATGGCTTATATCACAATAATGGTATGAATGTGACCTAAGTGTTACTGAATCTGAAGTTTAGCCTGCATATAAATAGTCTTTTAAGATGAAAAACGAGATAAAATAAAATGAAAAAGCAACTCGTATTTTTATTCTGCCCAGTAAAGAATACATTTGTGTTCAATAAATATTTTCAAGAAAAGCAATTTTTAATAATTATTATTCTTTATCATTTTATACTTTAGAGGTTTGCACTATTCATAGTATATTAATCTTTTGAAAAATTATCTCAAATTATACCATCTTATGCCTTATACACTTTCAAATGGTTTTTTGTTATATAGAAACTACTATATCATATATATGCATTAAATTGTCCATCTTATAAAAAGAGTAAAGGCAAATACTCCTTTTAATCCGAACCTATGACAACAGGTTTTATCACATAGTTCTTTACGTATTTTTTTAGATTTCGATTGTTCATACTATCTCTATGCTTAAGGAGAAAGCCAGCAAGAAGTATTGAATCTACATCTACCTATGATACGGTGTCTGCGATTAAAGTAGAAATGCATTCGAAAGGATCTGTTGACAAGGGAAATTGTGATACATACGATGATTTAAGTAGCAAAGCTACTTGATTGTGTCAGAGATATAATTATTTCTTGAATTCATGATATTGAATTACTAGCAAAACTCCCGTATCTATGATATTTCTTACACTCCGATTTATATTACATTGAATTTCTGTGGATGAACCGCTAGACTTCATAATGTCAAACCAAAGCCTATTATTTATTGCTAAACATACAATTAATTGATTGAATTAAAAGGTTAAAAAAAAAGTTAATTTACCTTTTTACTTCATTTGAACATAAATTTGTATCAGTAACATATAATTATCATTAATATATCTTTTATAATCTTTAAAAGTTATTTCTGATTCTTCATTTTATCAGTAAAGATAACTTTTTTATGAATATTGATTAAAGTCACCCTGAACCACCTAACGTGATAAAGAACTGATCTAAAATTATTTAGTAGCTAAATTAATTGACGGCTAAACACAAGTTCTTAAATAGCTGAATAAAAGTTTTATTTAAAAAATATACTTATAATGGATTAGTACATTCATGGAAATCATACTTTAATTAGCAAGAGAAAATAATGCATAAGGTTTTCATTATGATCATAGATAGGAATTCTTCATACTTTGATCTCAATTAAATTATTAAATATTGGATAAATAATTGAACAATATAAAAAGTAAATTGCTCCTTGTTTAACTGAAATTGTGAAGAGTGAGGCGTCGAAGTAAACTATAATAACTTGTAAATTATCTGCTACTAAACTGTATCATACTTCATCAGACTATTTTCATGCTAGTTAATGTTTTTACAAAAATTATAATATTATATGCTGTTAATAAAAATTAATTAAAATAGGATTAAATTGCTCAGTGTAATGTGAAGCCTGAATATTTCTTGAAATGGCTATAAATATTTTTGAGTGTATGCCTGCGTTAAGGGATTCAAAAATCTATTAAAAATAACGTAGATATGCAAATGATATTGTATCTGTGTGCTCGTTAGATACCTCAACCGAAAATAAGGTTAGTTATGAACATTGATAGTAATAGCTGAGGTCAATAAATTCAATTTATGTGCATAGGATCCATCACAATTTCAATTTCCTTATTGAGTTTTTCTAGTAATATTATCTCACAGGCGGTAGGAATTTGATGAATAATTAATTCTATGCTGCGTGCAATAAATGTTATTTAATCTTTATATAAGCAAGATGCTATAGCATAACTATCAGAGTGTAATCAATAGTGAATTGGAATATAAGGGACCAACGTCACATTTAGGGGCTGTATAGCGGCCTTAAGCATATGTTAACCCAATGAAATTTTTGTCAAGTAAAATAATAACATTGGTTGGATGACAAAGATGTATTACACGAACAGACATTAGTAAAATTTTCATTTTAAAGCTTAACTTAAAATTGGGTTACGAAATAAGAGATATTGGCACCTCAAATTATTTAAGGTTATTTATGGACTAAAAGTTTACTTTACCCACATGAATCTAAATCAGGTTAGGCTCGTGAACAGATAACAAGGTACCACTCCATCAGAAAGAGGCGTATATCAGTAATTCACGGTTATGGCACAAGGAAGCCAGGCTTATCGGGGAGTCAAGCATGTTTATCTAGTTACAATTAAATTCTGTACTAAGTGTTCATGTAAGTATATTGCAAAACTGAAATAATTTTTAAATAGGATCTACATATTTTTTGTTAAAAATCTAACTATAAGTCCCAATACCTGTAAATGAAGATGCCTACAATTGTAATGTAAGATTTGCTGATAGTGTCGGAACTAACGTAATACGTGTTTAATAGTAAAGACAAGTTTTATTTATAATAAATCCAACGACAAAGGTAAATCTGGAAGAGTTAGAATTTCCTTAAATGCCATTTACGAATCACTACATATTAAGCCGACTATACTCCTATATTTCTCTATGCGTTTTCCAAAATTTCATTAAATTCTCAAGTCGTCTTATGGTCGGAAAGTTTGAAGTGATATCCCAGTTTTACATATTTATTCTTCCAGTCCTTTCCAAAGCGCTTGTCAAGATGCATATTTTCTTAACCTATTGTATACTATAGTCCACCACACCTTCGCATCTTTTAATTTACAATTAATACCTCTACGTACATTTAACACCCACTTTAGGCCCAACTTCTCCTTCTTGTGTTCAAAGTTTCTAGAACTACGAACCATACTTTATCTTCAACTCACGGTTTTAAATGCAGTGTATATCTTATTCGGTAAATCAGTACTTAGTCCTCCTTTCATTTTTGCACAAGAACAATCAAACTTATCCTACACATTATCTCTTTCAATCCTGAATTTCTCTCATTTTAGTTCTAGAATAATGTTACCAAAGAGGTTTTAGCTTAGGAGGTAAATGGGAGTTCTTCAGACTGTGTATCCTATTTCTCGCATCTTTGCTCGGCATCTGTATGCCTTTTCTTTATAGAGCATACTCACGCCGATTTATTATTCAATTCTTCAACGTATTATTTAAAATCCTTTCATCTTCATTAGGATAACATTAACTATACTTGAAAGGAAGTCCAAGGAAATAAACAAGATCTAATCAAGTTGTATTATTCCAACTTTTCCCCATTAGAAAAGATGATATTTTCATGAGTTGTATGTAGGGTTAGCATGAAATAGCCAACATAACTATGTGATGCCTCATTAAGATCCTAAAGCTGAGTATAATATGTGAATAGGGTTGCAGCAGGCTTTTCGGAGTCTTGGTTCTTGATTTATCCATCTATTATATGACGAAGAAACGCTCAGCAAGGATTAAGTGTTGGTGAATTGAGGAGTTATTCTCACAGTCTAATAGTCTTCTCTTCATTCCACTCTTCTATCGGTCAAGTTAAACCATTAAATTTTTATTTTCTAAGCGTGCGACATAAGTATTCTTCTGATCCCATCGAAAGATAACTACAAAAAAACTATTTCAGGCCAGATTCAGCACCCTTTTACGGAGTCTTCTAAGCCAGCTTAGTATAATTATAACGAATATACTTCTTTCTACACATCAATATTCCACACTACTTAGTTTATGTAGGGTATATGAAGATCAAGATGTAATGACCTCTATTTGGGTCGCAAACTCCTTTCATTGTATAAAAGTGGTTTGACTTCATTTTCGCAACGTGGTCGCATTGGCAGGGATGCAGCTTATCCATGAGTTAAATAATTTAAGCACTATACGAATGTTAAAGTCTTTCTACGTTTATCGGTGTACTGGGTTTCTTCGAATGTCAAACTTTGAAATAAAACTAGTTTTTCGTCTACAAAGCCCCATTGACAACGAAGAAAAGAGTAAGTTCATTCCACAAGATTATTTTGCTTTTGATATACATTTTAAATCGGCTTAATTAAGCAATTCATAGTGCTAGAATATTTCGGTCGATCGCTACAATCTCTAAAAGTATATGCCATGCATCGAAATTATTTAGGCTTGAAGTCAATTTAATATATTCAACGGCCTATGAAATTTGTCAAAAATTCACTCTCCTAGGAATGTTATTAAGTCAGGAATTAAGCATATCTACTAACGATGCATCATAATTGGCTTTCCTTTGAAATTGAAGATATACATAAGGCAAGACTGAGTATACTTACTTTCACTTAATGCCTATAATTGAGTCACCTTTCTGTTTTTACCCTGCATACACAGAAAAAGACTGCTTTAGGTTTAGCTAAAAGCTAAAGGGAATCCTTTTTACATGGTATGTTTCCTAACTTAATTGACTTCATTAATTTTTAAGAAGACGCATTTAAGACTAATAATCTAACTTAAATCAGATACATTCAGCTGATTGAGAGTGGATAATATATTAATTATAATTTATAGTTACTTATCCAAATATATAGAAAAAATGGTTCTTTAAGCTTTGCGTAGCCTAATTATAGCGATATAAGAGCGTTAAAGTTATTTTTGCCAAAATCAGTACATAATATTTTATTTACAAGATATGACAGCATCTAACTTGGTTTATTACAAATATCCAGATAAAGGATATTAATATTCGTATTAAAGTAGGGTTTCGAGACTACCAGTAACCCAGTGTAATGAGATGTATTCACCCTATTTCGTGTAA
>CAAALY010000135.1:0-12169 GCA_900617795.1 Protopolystoma xenopodis
ATAATGCCCCATTTCTTTACTAATTTGCCTATATTTTTTGAGAGAACGTATGGTGGCAAAATTAGGACTAAATGGTCTCTGTCTGAAAGTTTATTCTTCAGTAGAGAGATATTATTCTCAATAAGGCCCAAAGGATAATTATTTTTTAGGAATATATTTGTCAGCTATCTTTAGTCAAATGTTTGCTATCCTCTGACCTCATACTTCTCGGAATCATTGACTTCAAAATTTAAACCTTAGTTTTGTTTTATGGTTGGAAAGAAAATTAAAGAAAGAGCCTACCTATGTTGGCTTTCTATAAATATCTCTTCCTAACTTACCCTCTTCTCTAATGCTGAGAACTTCCAGCAAAGTTAAGGAATTATTCTCTTCCATTTTTATCGTGAACCTAATGTTCCTTTCACGCTGGTTGAGTGAAAGTAGGAAACTATCTAAACTGTCCTTAACATGAGGCCAGATGACAAAATAGTCATCCATATATCTATCCAACAATTTGAGAGTTAGTATTGCCTTTTGCAGGAAGTATTCCTCCAATCTTGCCATATAATTGTTCGCTAAGATGGGAGACAGGCAAGATCCCATCGCCAATCCTTGTGTTTGTTCGTATAAGTTACCAACGAAGGATAGGTTAATAAGCCTAATAATGGAAGCTACACTCAGCCTTATTCCCTGTGTTATCTCTGGATATTCCTCCAGAATTTTTATCAGAGCTTGAATAGCTCCTTGGACAGGAATTTTTTTGTACATAGACACCTATTTCATAAATCTGACTGATATATTTATTGTCACCAAAATGACCTCCGATAACTTTAATTCTGAAGTGCAAAATCCAAACCTTTCTTAAAAAGCGCACTGGTTTCGTAATCGATATGGACCAAAAATGAAGTTAATATCTTATCCTCATCCTATATTTTATCCATAAGATTTACCCTTCTATCAGCTTATTTTTCGCTGAATGATTTGATTTTGGGCTGCTTAAAGTGATACTCCTCAAAAGCCACACACTCCAAGAGGAATTTCGTGACGTTAATAACAGTTTAAAAAGGTCAAATTAAGAGATTTACTTGCTGTCGACTTTTTTGATCGGATGTAATTAGTAAATTGTCTTGTAGTCTTTAAACCGTGCATTGAAGATAGATATGAGAACCAAGATGGCATGACCTTTAATTTAAGTCACCCTCTTCTTTCGCTCTATACGGTTTGTTTTATTATATTATGGCAACTTGATTGGGGGATTAAAGTGCATTACTAAGACCTAGTGTAATTTTTGCAAGGAGTATTCCGGTCATAAAGCTCTAAAAGCATGATTTGAGTAATATATGAATCTTGTTATAAATGTATGGTATCGTGGGAGATAACTTAGAGGAATTAGCGAATCCATAATAATGCGTTGTAATTAGTTGAGTTTTTCACCGTTCTCGCCTGTACCTCAATCTCTGAGGAGAAACGCGTTTGCCTTTGAGCTCGTAATTCTTGAGGTTGTTGATGAGATCTAGATGTCGTACAGAATAAAAAAGGCCCTTCGTAAGTCGTAGAACAATGAATTTAACTGCATAATCAAGCACACTTCAGGCTAATATGGATTTTTTTCGTCAGTCAGTCACCTACTTAATACATCACATAAATAAGGTATATGTACAAAATTCGGATTCCTGATAGCCGCTACAAAGCGTATCAGTACTGACACAATCGATAATCACTATGCGCCTAATCAAATCAAGGAATACGCTTTTCCTTAGTCTAACTATAAAGACCTATTATTTAATATTGTAACTAAGGTGAAAGGGGTCACGATTTTCAATTCGAGCATGATAATCCTCGGCGCACTCCAGTGACTTCGATAAACCTGTATTGCGATTTACCCCATCATGTAATAGAGGTTATTAGAGTAGGAAGCGATTTTTAATATCATCTTTACGAAACATTAGATTCTCAAGAATGGGCCAAGTTACAAGGGAAATGTGCATATGCCTTATGCGAGTGGTACCATACGACCAGTTGTGAGGTTTATAGAAAATATAAAAGATGAAGAAATGGCGAGGAGAAATTTGTGTAGTGACCACAAGGAATACATAGCTAGGGGGTTATAATGTAGAGGCAATTTATTTGTGAAAATGATGGAGGTGTAGCACCAGGGAAGGGCTTGACTAGCACAATTGAAACAAATTGCTAATGTTGTACAACTTTGCTGAAGAGAAGCCGTGATTGGATGCTGCGAAAATACAATGCTGATATATTGTGACATGGCTTTTTCATTTCGAAGAAAAGGTTGGTTGCTAAGAATTTGTGGTGTGGTCGTACCGGAGGCCGAAGGATTGCCGCGTAGGGAAGACTATATTACCGTGCAAAGAAGTCCTCAGCTCACCGCTCTGCGACCCCGATGAAGCTATGATTATTTTTCGTCTGTACTGTAACAGATACCATCATAGCAAGAATCCATACTATACGAAATATAGCAAAAATATACTAAACCAAGAGAAAAAGTGACCGGCTGCAACCCTAGTGGCTTCTTTATACACCTAACCTTGCGATCTTAATGAGGGATCCAATGATTTGATTAGCTACCTCAAACTTACATCACAGGACATGTACTCACTTTATTAAGTTTAAGATGATAAAGGACTTGTAGATGAATGTTCTCACTATTATATGAGTATACCTTACAGTTCCTCTAAATTTCACATGCATTTGCTTCCCAAGGGGTATTTACATCCAGGGTAAATTGTAGTTTCGACCTCGCCTATGTCTTATCAACCCTCCCAGCAGAACTTGAACCATGACAATACAGCGTATAATCTCGATACGTTAACCACTACGCCACACTTCAATGAATGTCCTTGGGTAACAGGACAAATGTGAATTTCAAGGAAAGCCAGGCATTTTCCTATATCACATTCTTTGGTGGGATTGTCGGTGAAGCAAAGTTTTATTTGATATAACAATTGACTACATTACTTATTTTTCATTTATAAGCGGCCATTTTAGATTACCAGCAAATCAGATACACGAGATGTATTCACCCCTCTGCATGCTTGCAAATGAGAGAAGCTATTTCACGACATGGAAGTGGATTCGGTGACTGCTGTTTATTTTCTAGATAAACTGGGGTACGATCCTATAATAATGATTCATGTTTAGGCATGTACTAGTGTCTATTGTGTGTATGTAAGCTACATGCCATGAGAAGTATGATAGTCCTAGCTAGACTCAAGGCTAATCCAGCCTCCTCTTATTCAGTGGCTCATCCTGCTCTCACACTGCTTAAGCCTATCCAATAGCCACTAAGAGTTCCTACTCATTTTTCTAAACTCATTTATGTTATTCAGGATGTAGACTGCTTTATTACTGTCTATACTCTCTTACACTTTGATGTAATGACCGTGTAACCAGCAAAACGTTGTAATTTTGGCCAGTCTATCAAGTAACCTGCATTCGTTAAGTGTTCAGCTAACTCAGATTTTTGGACCCATATAACCTTACAAGCGGTCTCGTGTTCGCATAGCCTCTTCTGGATAGATCGGTAGATCTCTCCCAAAGAGACACTCCCAAAGAGACACGATTCAAGGAAGTGTTCATTTCTCTTTGTACATTGTCTTGATAGTTCACTTCCTCAATAAGTCACCTAACTTTTGCTCGAGCTAACAAGAAGGCAAGTTTAGAAACAGAGTAGAATTGGCTAGCTGTATATCCCACCCCAAGTACAAATCTCCCCTCAACCTGTTACTGACAATTGAAATCTAATTATCCACTGATCCTAATGGTAAATTGTTTTGAAGTTCTTCCAAATTGGTTCAATGGGTCACGCTCTGATAGGTCCAAAGGCTGGCTGGATGACATGGCGAGATTCGCTTAATCATCCCGAGCACATAATGTGCACGCGTCATGCGCATCCGTGATCTTTATTACAAGTATTAGGCAATCGATGTGGCCTTAACGTAGCGAAGCTAAGTGATGTAGTGACGAGTAGTAGGGACAAGTCATTAGAGATGGAGATGTGGTTGTAGTAGTATTGGAGGCTTCCTTACTTTTTCCAGGACCTCTAAGATCACCAGAATATCTTATAACTAGTCAAGCATAAGGTAATAACGTGTAATATTTCTAGTAATTGAAATTCATACTTTCTGTTTTTCTGGCCAAAAAAGCAAAATATGGTATGTTGATAATATTTGCCAAGCCATGATTTAAAATAAGACATAAAGTTAAACAAGACTATATATATATGTGTGATATAGCTAGCTTTTTAAGAAATACTGAGGCAACAAGTAAGGAATAACGACAAGAAATTAATCTCAAGACCAGAATTAATCTTAAATTACTTTACCACTTACTAAAATTATACAAAAATTGGTTGCAAACTAGTCTAAATAATACGAATAGAGAATGACAATATTGGCTATTTTCTTTTTTCTAAGGCGGGTGCAGTGGCAGCACTGCCAGACATTAAACAGGCCTCTCAAGTAGCTCGCGAGGTGTTCCTTTCCACTCGGCACACTCTCCTTGTTGGGCCAGCCGCTCGAGATTTCGCTATCTCACGAGGTTTTCAACCAACACAACTCGAGACGAATCATTCAGAGACAGAGTGGCATCGCTGGCATGACGTCAAGCATTGTCAGCCAAATTTTCGTCGCCGTGGTTTCTGGACTCCTGATCCAGGCGTGAATTGTGGTCCATACACAACAACCGAAGACAAAGTTCCGGGTAAATCTTGACAGTTTATGCCCAAATAATATTCATTTGGTGCTAGATAGACTAACCTAGTATATGGAGTCAATAAATAAGACACTTATCTTTATAGTATATTTTATGATATCAATAAAAAATGTACCCTAAAAAGGCTTTAATAGGAGCATAGTTTTCCTTCTAGCCGAAAATGCGTAAAAATGTATCAATTACGGATTATTTATTAGATATTGATAGATATGAAGACCAAGATATTCTAGTTCTTGCTTAGACGCAGTCTTCTTTAGCTCTAAACTGTTGCTTTGATCTCGTTTTCTTTACTTGGTTGGAAGGACAGGGAGACCCTGTGGAACGTACATAATCCTGAGTACTCTGTCATATTATTAATAATGATTTACACTATTGGACCGTTGATTTGGTACATTCTCCGATTAATTAGCATTGTTCTCATGTGATGTACATTTATATATGCTTGCTCTATATCATTTCTAAACATCGATAATATACCTGCATCTACTCCCTAATGTATTATCTCTTATTATTTGCTAGCATCCAGTCTGCAAGCTGGACTTAAGCATGTAAGATATAACTTGTTAGTTTCCTTGACATAGTAGTAACTTCAGACTTTTGTAAAAATGAGTCCCAGCTCTGATACTGTTCGTCACATGATCAATGAAACTCAGTTTGCTTTCATGCAAAAGATAAAGGATATCTCATGGACTGCGCCAACAAAAACTTCGTATTAAAGTCAAACTGCTACAACACAACGGTAATAAATCGACGTCTTCGACTGGATAGATCTACAAATCTATTTGTCATGCACTTTCACACGAAATGAAAGTCTTAATAAAAGTTTTATCTCTGGAGATTAACCAAAACGCACTTTTTATTGGTATATATTATTTTTTATATATATTGAATAAAGTTGGTTTTCATAGAATCCCTTAACAGATTAGTGCTGGCGTACCTTTATTTCGCTTGAAAGTTGAGTGCAAGGTATTCAGGAAATGGTCCCATCGGACAATGAAAAAGGATTGCCTTGGGCTTGTAACTGCTGAATTTTGATTGGGGAGGCCAGTTTACGAAGTTTTTATACTTACCTTTTCAAATAAGTTAAATGATTTGTCAATATTAAGTTTTTGTAACCATATTAGGAGGAATCTGACTGAGGCCAAGGCAAAGGCCCTATTCCATTCGCCGCTTTCTTTCATAATGCATTCTATACACTTGTTTATTCTATCCGTACTTTATCACTTTGATTTGCGTTAATCATGGATTCTCTCTTAGTTGTATATGCCATAGTGCTTACTCATTGTTAGAAAATTTTCCATTTATCAGCAATACTTCGGCTTTTATGGACCTTTTAGTTACCATTATTAGATATTATGAAATGCAATTATGCTGTCATATTTTAAAGTCTTCTTTGGCCTCAGTGGCCATCATGCGAAAGCTTCAGTTCGACACCTGTCATTTCGATCTTACTTTTATTACAAGGCGAAATAAATTAGATTTTATTTTATCCTTAATTGTATATGGGCTCTGGTGATCGATTGCAATTTGCCACTCGAAATACACCAATCCAACTACATTGCGAAGTCAAATATATGCAGCCGACCAACGATAATGCATGTAATCCATTTTCCAAGTTCAATGAGCAAGTTGCTATAGAACCAACGATTTTAGATGGGGTGCGGAATGAACAGGAGCAGTGTATAACCAATGTAAACGAGGCCAAACAATCGGTTCAGCAGATATTTTATTAGTAATTAAAAGCTGACCCAAGACTTATTAGGCTAAGTTATGAGAACATTGCTTATAATAAAGTCATGAATCAGAGCATTTGTTTAACGCAACAAAAATTCTCTGACATAAAGGAATATTTGAGTTTAATTTTCTTTAAAATATAAAAAATATTTTTGAATATTTACTTTTACTTTTTTATTCACAATAGGCCTATTTTAACTATCCTATCTCTAAAATAGTCTAGGTGGAAGCCTATTTATATTTGCATATATCTCGATTTAAAATGTTTAAAATAACTGGCTGCTGTTACATATACAACTTGTATACTACAGAAAGTAAGAGTAACTGGATTTCGATGAATCTCCTGCGACAAAATTGTTAGAGGGCTCTTCATTTCGTATGAGAGTGCACAAAGAAGAGAGAAGTGGGAATGTGAGACATTTACAAGAATAAGTTCCAGCTTTGACGATGTCCATCATATAATGAACGAAAGCTCAGCCAGTTTTCGCCTGAAGCGAGGGAGGATGTCTCGTGGGCTGCTTCTACCTGAACGTCGTATTAAGGCCGAACGGCTGCAGTAAAACGAGGTTCAGCCTTTGTCTTCTGGTAAGATCAACCTACGAATCTTTTCTTAATGCACTTTCATATGAAATAAAGGTCTCCCCAACATTGCATACTGTGGTTGGAGGCTGGATCATTTATACATATACTTAATGACGAAGTAAAGTAGTTTAAAATGCTTTGGTGATTTGAGTAAAAGCTTCTTGACTTTATTTTGACTTCTTACAGCCTAGAAACCAAATTAGCCATTGTTTTAAGATTAGATTTAGGTAATTTTTAAAATTCCATATTTATGATTCCGGAAACCAAGGCCGCAGTGGATCCGGTTATCCTGGAGCAACCGAGCGACCGTCAGGAACGGTGGATGAGGAACACCATGATACAATTGGCATGATTGCGATTGACCACAATGGCCGAATGGCTGTTGGCACTTCTACGAATGGCGCTGCTTTTCATGTGCCTGGAAGAGTTGGTGATACTCCGATCGTGGGTGCTGGAGGCTTTGTGGATGGGGATGTAAGTAGAAGGCTTGGTGGCTTGGCCGGAAGTAGCACACATATTTCTTGGCCATTTTTCTCGTTGAAATACATGACAGAAATTGATTCATCAATGAGTTTTAAAGATCTTATGCGATATTCGGGCAAAGCTACAAGCCTAACTCACATTCATAGAGCCCTGATTAGCTGAGCTCGACGCATTAGTCAATAAGTAAAGTTATGCTTAGTAGAACTAAAAGTCAATGAGGGCAATCAGCCGGAATAGAGGGTGTTGAAAATTTAGCCAAGAATTCTTTAGGAATACTTTAGAAAGTCTCACAGTTTAGAGGCATTGCTCCTTCTCCTAAGTCGATAATATAGGACAGCTAAAAGTTTCGATTTTTTATAATTCGACACCCACCATATTACTTTCACCGCCTCATTATTTACCCTAATTACCAAGCATATTATTTTTAATAATGAATCAAACCCCTATTATTGTATTATCACAATAGACTAGCTAGATGGGATAAGGGTACTGCTGGGGATCAACAGTACAAGGGCACCTATTCCTATTCAAAAATAGCACAGTTAATGGTGGATAATTCTGGAGGTATGTAATACGAAAAGAAAGTTTAAAATCAGCTTTCTACATACCTTCAATCTGCTTTCACTAGAATCTACAAAGTGGTCTATCGAGAAGTGGTAAGTATTCCTAATTTGTGCTTCGGACAAAAATTTAGGCTGTAATTGGCAATTAAATAGTGTGGACAACATTTCCTTCCTCGTCCAGAGCTTATCAGCACAGTAAGCGGCACTTTCCTATCGATAACATAATTTCCTTGTCCAGTTGGGTGGCTGGAATTACATGGGTTCAAGGATATTAAATACCTTTGCCAACCCGTATATACTATGACATGTAGGGCTTCGTCATTGCTTGTCATACTAATACTTTTATAAAATGTTAATTTTTTGTTAACTCTATAAAAATGGATACCTACCCTTCTTCCTGTTCTTATAAATACCTTGCCATATACTTGTAGTCTTTATACTTCACTAATCTCTAACCTCGCCTTAAAATACTACTATACTATTTAATTTTGTTTCATTAGAAAATGTTCAATAAGTGGATTCACTAGGTATCCCGCCAAAGTTGAAGCAGTTTTCTTTGTATCTCCGACTAATTTTTTTTATTTTTGGTACGCTTTGCTATTCTTTCTTTGGGCAAGATACCATTCTCAATATATACTCACTGATCTAAATACTTTAAGATTTTGGTGAGTGTCTAAAAGCATGTATGAGGGTTTGTTTACTAGTAAAGCAGTTGTACTTGAGTCAAGTAGTTCCTAACCTAAATCTGGCTAAATTTAACAAGAACCAAGATTTGCGACATCCGCTAAATTCACTGACAACGTATATATTATCTCACTATCATCTGAATATCAGTGCTACGAATACTAGTGTTTGGACTGAATAGACCAGAACCTAGGATATTTTAAATGGCAGTCTTGCTTACTCCATTTCCTCATTGCGACCAAAATAATAAGCATGCTAAGACTCAAGTCACACCCGATTTTAAAAGCAGAGATAAGTTTATACACATGAGCAAATGCAAAAAATATTGTTTAGCATACGTGGGAATACGCATTATCGGAATGTTTTGTGGCTAATATCGGTTTTTAAAAAGCAATATCTCGAGCAAGTCCAATAAATTGACATTCATGACTGAATTTCTACGGTCTTATTTAAAGAAGCGAAAGCATTTGTATGTATTAGTAAGCACTTCTTGTATGCTATTATTATTTGCTCGGTCCTTTCATAAATTTGAAATTATTGTTAACATATTCCCAAATTATTAGGTTGGTGCGGCGGTTGGAACTGGGGATGGTGACGTCATGATGCGCTTTCTTCTCTCCTTCAAGACAGTTGAACTCATGAGATCTGGCATCCCTCCTACCCTCGCTTGCCAGATGAGTCTGGCAACCGTTAGACAGGTGGGTTCAATATAGGAAGCTCAAAAACGGTTTTGTTGCTGTTGGACGTAAAGTTTCAGTTAGTAACCTGATGCCTTATCATTGCAAATGTTTGACCAGCAACGCATACTGCGAATCTATTTGGGTATAGTACCTTGGAGTTATAAGTTGCAAAACACAAGCATAGAAAATGGAGGTATGTTTCTTTAATACAATCTCAGAAGCATTAGATTTGAAGCAGATACACATGTGAAGATCCAACTAGATTGTATGACGGAAGTGCATCCCAACCGCCTTCCGACAAGTGCAATTGCTTTAGAGCATAATGTTTAAATCTCGCCGAAATTTTGACACCTAATTAAACGTTTACTCCTAATTTCTTTTAAGCGGGATAGGAAAGCTGGACAAAAACAACAATCGAGTAGGCAACTGGCCGTTGACATGAAACCTATTTGTTTATGTGGGAAATTAAACATTAAAAGATGGCAAACGGCTCCGAGTACAGCATAGCTCTAGGACTCTGGTATAGATTTGGAAATAAATCACCAACCCGAATGCCACCGCCAATATTCATGGGTCTATTTAAGAAAAATTTTTCAATTGAGCTTCACGTTCTTTTGGAACTGTAACGGCTCGTTGTCATATTTGCTATTCAAATTAGGATTACACTAGAAAGTGACCCAACCATATGTGAAGTTCCACTTTATATGATGACAAGTTAGGTTTTGAATAGTCCCTCTATGCGTTGGTTCCACTAGACCCCTGGCTCCATTCCAGAAATGTGATGGAAGAGATTCATTAATCGGTCGCACTATGAACAGGAAAAAGATCTTCTTGTAATCGACTGTTGATTTATGCAAAAATTCCCTGGCGCGCCGTCCTGTATTCCCTATGAGCGCTTGATTTTTAACTGTCAAGTCACAGATATTGGCAGGGCGAAACCACTTTCAGCTTAGCCGTTGTTAGATTTTAGTTGAAGAACTGGGATAGGCTGCAGCTATTTTCTTACATTTATCATTTACAGCCTCCGATCTTTTATTTTTATTTAGAATGGAACATGGCACGGAGGACTTGTGGCCCTGAGGAAGGATGGATTATTCGGGGGCGCCTGTGTTGGATTCAAAAACTTTAACATTTCTTTCCGCTCTAAATGGACAGGTAATATGACTCGGATTATAGACATATGTTGCTCTGACAAGCGTAAATAGCATATAACAGAGGCGGACCAATGAACCAATGTCAAATTAACATTTATTAAAACAGGAAAAAACTAAATAGGCTTTGCAATATCTAAATATCTCTTTCCTTTATAATATACTTAACTCCATGCAAAATGAGCTTTTTTGCTATACATAATTCGTATTCCCTCAAAAATGTGCATACTTTTTATCAATGCTCAGATGGACTAAATTGAATTCCGGACAATTCCTGCAGGATAAATAGTTTGACTGCCATTTATACCATTGAGCCCGAATAGTGCAGCCATAATCAAACCGATTTGTTATGCTAGGAAACTTTCGCAATTCTGGTAGAGTCCTCATGTTGGGTTGACACTCCCAATGTGATAGAATAAAGCCTTTGCCGGCAAATTTTAAAGCCATTCCATCCGTTTAGGAGGGCAAGACGAAATGACCAGCTCTCCGCAACCTATCTATTTCTGTTTACTAATGGCGTTTAGTTAAAACTTAATCAGGCCCCAGCACTGGATACGTCTGTACTAATATCGAGACAGCCTAAGAATGAAAACGTCCTTTCAAGGGGTCTAAGGATCCGTTTATTTACCCTACTTATTAATTATAGAGCCAAATTAAGCGCCGGCAGTTAGACTTCGTTTATAGGTGATTGGAACTATTTTCGGCAGGAAAAAAGGCGACGACCGGAAGTCACAGACCCTCCTGTATTCGCCGCATTGGCCTTGTTATGCTGCAGAGGTCTGAATTTGCTTCTTTTCTGACAGCCCTACAAACCACTTGCGTTGGATCATGAAGCTTACTGGGCTCTAAATAGCCAATTCTTGATTAGCTGAAGTGGTACTCGAGAACAGTTAAATACAAACATCCTCCGTGAAAGTCCAGGGTGCCGCCAATCGAGCAGAGACCACGTTCGCTTAGGAAACAAAAATGGCGCTGACATTTAAGTCATATAGAATTCGCTAAGAGGTCGTGTCTATAAATATTAAAATAGGGTCTTGGTTTTGGTCTAAACCTATTATTTTTGTCATGTCTCCGATAGAGTTGGAATTAGATAAATATTTTGTTTTGAACAAAAAAGACTCACCAGGGTTTGAAGAGCATATAGATAAACAAATACATAGAAATATGGTTGAGGAGAAATAAAGATAGGAATATTTCGTAGAAAAGGCAAAAAAGGCCAGCTGAGTTGCTACAAGATAGCTCGTATAATTTGCCAATTTCTGACGAGTATAAAAGAAGATACAACGAAATATGACCACCACCGCCACAATAAATTTAGTTTCTAAAACCTATTACAAATTCTGTCAAGTACCCCCTAGGAGAGCCATTATTAATAAAGGATCACACCACTATACAAGCAACCAATAATTTGGCACTAATTGAAATTATCATAAGAAGCTTGAGATAATTTTGAAATCAGATTTCCACTTTGATTTGAGGGAATTTCATTCGGAATAAACCCTTAAATTCTTTAGCAGATACTTACTTACAAATATGAGAATAGCCAAGATAGAAAAACGGTGTTGATATCGCAAAGAAATGT
>CAAALY010000136.1:0-12154 GCA_900617795.1 Protopolystoma xenopodis
TAGACAAGTGAACTTAATCCCTCGACAAGTTTTCTGCTAAAAACGGCTACATTATCACTCCTCTTTCTGTCCTCGCCTATCTATCTACTCTTTATCCTCTTATTCCACTACCGCCCTATCACAACTTCTCACTTGTTTACATTCCACTCGTCAAAATGTGTGCCCTTTTGTGGCAAATCTAGTGTGGTTTCATCACACATGCTATCTACCCCGACCCCTTCTCTTTCTATCGGCTTATCCGACTCGGGCTTCCAATCTGGCAATTTTTTCTGGAGATGAATGCATAGGCAAATTAGTAAATTAGTATAAGTATGTAAAATTGTAGTTTATTAAAAATGATGCGTAATTCAATACTTTCACGAAGGATTATTAAAAGTAGATGCAAATTCTGATCTTTTAGTTCCTTTTAAAAATATTTAATTTATCAACATATCAGGAACGTGACATTTACTTAGTCTAGAATAAAGCATACATAGGAACGTGAGAAGCATACTTCCAAGTCCTTAAGAACTAAATTTTCATTGAGTGTCATAACTCAAGTCTCACATGCTCCTAATTTTTTCTATAATCACATTTCATTTGTCACTTTCGAAAACTCTCCAGTCGATAATATTGAAATTTGATTAAATCATAGCCAAATATTAGAATCAGAGAAATGATAATATGTAATATGAGGATACAGTAGAACTAAAATTGAATGATTTATCAGGGACCTTGAGTTAACGATGGCATTTATTTTGATGACCAGGACAAAAATATTGTCTAAATACTAGCATTTAATTAGGTATATAGTGAAAATAATCTGAAAATTTATCTACTCAAATCTTTCAACCAAAGCTTTTCTAGTAGGATTGTCCTTTATAGATTCAAAATATGTAAGGAATATAGGTTCGTTAAAACTATTGTTTTATTATATTGCTATCAATTTTGAGTTACAGGGGTATTCACCGAAAAGCGCATTCTATATTTATGCAAGATATGAACCAGCCAAATATATTTTTATAGGAATGGTTTATTTTACTTCTATCTTCTTGCTTTCTATCATAATATCCATCAAAACATCATTTATATTACAATGACTGTTTTGGAACTAAAATTCATATTGTAGATGCAAAGCGTAACTGGGTTTGGATGAACCTCCGGAGATAACATTCATTAATTTCGTATAAAATTAAATGAAGAAGACATTCGCGAGTTGATCACATCAGAGGACAAAGTCCACGAGACATCGCCCCTCGCTTCGGGTGAAGACAGACTGAGTTTTATTCCTTAACATGATGGACATCATCATACCTGTAACTCATTCTTGTAGAAGATTCAAGTAAGGCTAGGGCAAGAAGTCTATCAGGCTCTATCTTACTTCTTATATATTCTCATAATCAAAATCGAATGAGATCTCTCTCTAAGGGGATAATAATCAAATGTTCTAGACTATTTAGGGTAAATTTAGCATTCACGGACCTTTATCAAATTTATTTTATCCTCATACTCGCGATTACTTTAATTAGGATAAAGCTTGAAAAGCTGTAAATTACTCAGAATATCGTCTAAGCCTAAAATATTATTACTTGATTTTATAATCAATGTTTAATAAAAATGATTAAAATCGAGTCCAAAATAGATATGCATGCAATAAAAATAAATAGATGAATAAGTGGATCATTTAGATCCAAAGCTGAGCTGATTATTCACAGGTGAGTAAATTTTAAATTTATATTTTATGTAAAGTTTGACTTAATCCAAAATCGTGTGAGTCCTACAGATATTCTAATTGGCAAAGATTTTTTAATCATATTTTGTTTTGAATTTAAAAAGGAAGGCAAGCATTTCTCCTATTCAAAAGGAGATCATTTTTATTTTTTAAATCTCAAAATGTAACATATGCCTTTATATTCCATCCTCATGAGACATGAAATAAACTCAATCTGCCAATTTATTTTTTTCAATTTTCAGTCTGTCAAGATACCGTATTCTGAGAACATGTACCAAGGTGCAGAATACCTAGTAAGCTGTAGTCATATAGCAAGAGAATATGTTGAATAATGAAGAGGCCAGAGTCTATAAAATATGCCTAATTTCATCTGGAGCTGTTTTGATGTCTTATGAGGGAAATATAGTAGAATACATTCGTGCATAGCTGACTAATCAGCCAAAATATTCAACTCCAAATGTGTCATACTTATGAAAATATTGACTGAATTTCGCTGCTGTCCTTTTGTTCTTCAAATGGTTGATATTCTTTTAGTGTGAAATAATGTGATGATGGGTTTTCTCATGACTTATAGTTTTTTCAAGGCATATACGGCTCCATAAATAGCACATGATTAATAAAAACTCTGCTTATCTAGCATTCATAATATCACTAGTTCTTCTATTTGTTTTAAAGAAGGCATAATGATAAAATCACTATATGAAAAAAGGCCTCAGCTTCTCTACCTTTGACTCAATTGTCCCCTTCAGAAAATTTCTTTCTCAGTAATGAGATATTATTAATGATTAGGCCCAATCGACAATTACTTCCCTGAATATATTTTTCAGCCGTTCCAACTGTTTACTCAGATGGTTGCTATCTGCTTATCCGATAATTATAATAATAATTGATTTAAGAATTCTAACCTTAGTTTTGTTACAAGGGTTGGAAAAAATAATTTAGAAATGAGCCAACATATGTTTGCTTCCTATAAACATCTCATCCTAACTTACACTTTCACTAATGATAAGAACAACCAAAAAATGTAAGGACCTATCCTCTCCTATCTTCATCCTAAAATTAATTTCATTTTAACATCGGTTAAGTGAAAGTAGGAAACTATCTAGGCCAGACCATGATCATTTTCACAGTCGGACCGTGGATTTTGTGCGGACAAGTTGCGTTTTTCTAGTTCTTCCTGTTAATATGAACAAGTTGCGAAAACAAGATCAAATAACTTCTATATAACGAAAGTAGACTGCGACAATACAAAGGAGACACAATCCTAGACTTTATACTTTCTATTACTTTGTTTCGTGTATTTCTGTGGATAATGCTGAGACCTATGTTAGATCAAAACCGCTGTCGACTTCGCTCGAGATAACAATATCTTTCAAGAAACAATGTAATACGTATTTATAATATTCTAGGAAAATTTAACAATTATTCATGCATAATTTTATTTGGTCTAGGGTTACTAGAGCTCTTATTAATTTTTTGGTTTAAATCAAATACTTAAATAAAGGACTAATCTCAATATAAAAGCTGTTTTTATGTGAATTAACCTTAGTTAGTTGGGAGAAATTTTTATATCTGTATCTTTTCAATAAATTTATCCCCTACTATTGGAATCCTTGTGGGACGGTGATGCGTGTCCAAACTTCTTTATAAAGCTGCATTGGCATTATACAGTTAAAAAAATAGGACCATGATGTATCTTCATACAATGGAATGTTGGCAATGAATAAATTTGATTCAATAAATAAAATAACACTTTTATATGTTATGCTAATGGTATTCGCATTCAGGTCTAGGGAATGGCTCACGAACCAAATCTGACATTTAACTAATCAAATGAGCAAATGATTAGGACAACAAATTATTTAAAACACCAATTATGCATTAAAAAGATAAACTAGGCGCAAGTACATATTTATATTTGTAGGTAATGGTCTACAATAAATAAGGATATGATATATTTCCTTAATTTTAGAGGTAAAATGAAAATCTAGTTGGGGAATAGGCAATAATTTGGTTAATATCAATTTGAGTCGTCGAAATAAAAGTAGAGGAATGTAATTTATGGCAAATTTATGGAAGCCACTAGCCATGAGGTATAGAGATTTTTTAAATTGTTGGCAAATACTCATATATCTGTACTTATATTGACAAAATATGAGCATATTTTATTTTTTTCTACGCTCAGAGTATTTAAAAGAAAAAAATATGTCTAAAAGTTCCGTTTATCAAGCGGAATCTAGGATTATAAGATATTTCTCTGCTAACGTATAATGACATTATCATTTCTTAAGTATAATATAAGTATGGCGGTATGCTTAGATAGCGTACTATCATTTATATGCTTATCTTATTGCTTAAGTTTAAAATTCCCAAGCCACAATTTTAGGAGTCGCATCAATTAATATAGCTGGAAAGAGCATTTGTGCCGTTCACGAAAAGTGATTTTTCCAGGGCGAATGTCCAAATAATCAGTAAATACATATATGATAGGTTAATTTTTTCGGTAAGAAACATGCTTAGGATACCCATGTTAATGGTGTGGATAGATATTATGTATAAAGTAATATAGACATTACAAGTAACTCTAAAATGACTAACACTTTAGAGAGAAATTCGCAACGAATTAATTAATAGTCATCCACTAAATTTGAGTGCTTGCTGGCAAAACGATTTCTGATTCAATATTTAGAAGTTATTCATAAACTTGTCCTTATCACAGACTCGGGGAATTAAAGCAGCTGTAACCAAGCCTAATTTAAATCATTAACCTGTTAATTTAAATATAAATATGAAGATGCTGTTTAAAGTAATTCTGTTACTTTGTTAGCAGAAAACTACATAGCCTCTCTTGAAGAGCACTAGAATAAACAATTGCATGATATTGCTGGTCGCTGATCCCCATCTGTTTATAGTAATATAATTGCAGCAGAGGTGGCGATATTCAAGGCATAGAGAATAGATTGCAATTATTTTTTAATTATTAATATTTGTCAACATACATTTTTCTAGAATAGTATCATAATATTTTGTCTAAAAGATAAATAAGATTGTAATTGAATTTATATAATTTGCACGGTAAAGGTCATTTCTGCACTATTGGAAATTTTCATATTTTACGTTTTTCTGTTTTTTACGCAAAGCAGTGACTTGCTACATTTGGCTCAACATCTATAATTGCAAATTATTTGTATGTTTCATATTACTATGACAAACATATTTTAAAACCATATTTCTCTATACGAGTGAAGCATTGATACAGTATTTACTTTTCAGTATTGCAACTAGATTTAATTCATAAGATACTAAAGTAAAAATGTTTCGATATTTTAAAAAGATATTCTTCACTTAGGCCAAATAATAAAGGCTAGAATATAGCGAGATTAACTGTACAGTTTTATTAATAAGCAAGGCTAACAGTAAGTTATTGGTCTTTGAGAATGCTTTAGAATACTAAATTCAAAGAAGTGCTATGTTTAGTTTATTGTATACCATTAATAAAGTGAATGCACTGGTAACTAGTGTTTTAAACTATAGCTATAAATGATGTAATTGAATTCTGAATCCTCTTGTATAAAGAAATCTGTGCTTTGGGGAAAAGGATAATTTTGAGATGAAATAGAATAATCGGGAAAATTTGCTCAAGAGTAGATGTTCTTTTAATCTTATTTGAATGTATTAATTATACTATCCCTTAGGAAAAATCAATGAGCAAGATCTTATCAATTAATAAATAAAGACTTTAAGGCATACTCTTCATCCAGTTTCTTTTTAGGAATTAGGATGGAGGGGAGTTTTGCTTTGATTATATAAACGCAATTTATAATGACCACTATGTTTATGTTTCTTATACTAATTAAATGGTGGGTACAACCGTGACGTAAAGATAAAATGTGATAAACGGTATATGTTTATGTTCTTAATATGAAAAATATTAATTTATATGTATACTCCTTTAGGCATGATGTGTATTGCACAATATTATATAATATAAATAGGTAAATCTAAAGAAGGACATATACACTGGAATACACTAAAAATAGTGAAATTTTGCCTAGATATTTTGGACACTAAAAGGTTTTGGTTAAAGTAATATTGAAATTACAAGTAAATATGATCTGTCAAGAAATGCGATATAGAAATTCATAACAAACTATTTTGTTTTGCAGTTTGACTTTTCTCGTTTTCCGAAATCTAGTATATATTATAAACCAGTATGAAACCTGACAGATTCCGTGTCTTATTATTTTAAATTGCATCGCTTCAGCTCTAGTTGATCTCCTGTTCAAATGTATTGTATGCCATGTAAATATTATCCAACTTGCCTTTAGCTTCTTCCCTTACGTATTTCTTTCATGTGTATCCGCAGTGCAGATCAATTTACTCGGCTTTTGTCATTTTGCTCGAAAGGCCATGATCCCGAAAGTATTTTACGTCAGAAGAAAGCAAGCTAGCTTAGTGCCCTTAAATGTGGGTAGAAAAGGACTAGAGAATAACAGCCTGCTAAAGGGATGTACATGGCTAAGCAAGTCACTACGGATGCCGTTTTTCATTACTTGCAGATCGGAAGATGGCTAACTAAGTATTTAGACATATATCTTCAGAAATTTTAGTCCATAGTAAATTTTACCTTATTTTTTTTTGATCAGTGTATAAACATTTATTTTTAGTGAGAAATACTTTTGTGCAAAGAAAAATATTATTCTGTAGAGTTTGTTGAAATTAGGATTCCCTCTTATTTAATTACACATTTTAGTTAGTTTAAATATTACTGTTTATTTACAAGGATTGCTAAAGATAAGCTCTAGTAATTAAGCTAAAAGCTTCTAGTCTTCACAAATATCATAGTGTATTATTCATATAATCAATTTACTAATGGTTAAGCTCTATTATTATGTAAAATAGTTTGAGCCTGAAATTTGTGTATATCTTGAAATGCATAAGAAATAGTGCAAATAAATGGCGTTTACTTTGATATACTACAAGGATGTCCAAATAAAATATATTATACTTACGAAACGACATTATAAAAAGCCAAAATATATTTAATAAGAGATTGGATTCCAAAAGTGTTTTATATAAAACTTGGAATGTGCATGTTGTTCTTACCTAATAATTATTTTTTCGTCAATATCTGAGTAAAGAAATAAGGGGGCATATTTTGCTCATAATTAAAAACATCCTGATATTTTTTTTCTTTATAAAAGCAAACCTAAAAGATTTTAGAAAATTTATATTGTAAAGGTATATATATCGAAGATTGGCTATAAAGGGGATAAAAGGGCAAGCACATTATTAGCAATAATATTTGCTCTATTTCATTTGAAAATGGTTTTTTATTGATAAAAATCTTAAGATGTGTAAATAAACTCCGATATAATGTCTTTGGTTTCTCAGCTGTATTACTAAGCCACCATTGTAGCTTTTTTACTTTTGTAAGGGATATATATGCACAGCTATACTAGGAGCATTATAATATCTAAAAATATACCCAAAGAACTAACAATTTCAAGACAGCATATGGTTATATATATATACTTTATTTTGCAAGCATTGTTATTTAATTGCAGCTTCTAATTAAGAATTATAGTTTTTTAATAAAGATGTTATTAATTTTAATTATATTAACAGAAATAAGGCTCAGTAATAAGCAATCTAGTGATATAATTAGAGCATCTTATATCACAAAGTTACTTACAAAAAGCAAACATTATTTTAAGCAATCTCGCCCTTTAGATATAGTGTTCTTTTTTATTACAGTTCAAAAGGGTGAGAATTCTAAATCAATATCTGTAAAATTTGAATTATTTATCTGATAAATGGTAAGATAGATATTCGTATATAATTAAGTGCTTATGAAAGTGGAAATTGTTAAAGCAAAGATAGTGATAAAGAAGTGAATGTGAATGATTTACATTTTAGAAAATGATTTAACTAAAAAACAAAATTTGAAGTTATAAATACTATAAATATTGAATAATAATAGAATAATAATGCTAGAGAAAGTAACTAAAACTATCTATGGGATTAAATTAAATCTTAATTCTTTCGTATTTCGCTTTTTATATTAATATAGTAGTTAAATTTCCGCTTTTCATAAACCTTCTTGTCATAAAACTAAATTATTATAAACCCTAATATTTTTGGAAAAAAAAATCATTTAGTAAATTCGTTCATAACTGAGTGCACAGTTTATTACTCATCATTCGTATAATGACCCAGATGAATTATATTATCCTAATACTGTCTTTTGTTTTTAGAGGTAGTCAAAACTCTTCCAATGTATATAATTTAGCTGAGTAGATTAGCAAAGCTTTATGCACATCCTACATATGATTTTGGTGAACGTATTATTAAGTTTATGTATTCTTGTAGCAAATTTCTTTCAGTTTGTGCCTCTAATCTTACTTTCTGACAATAAAAATCATTTAAAGCAGATAATTCAAAAATCACTTTATCTGAAAGCTGCCTATAATTATTAGAATCGGATTGAATACATGCATAACATAAACTTTTAAAGTTAAATTTGTGAAATCATTTTTTTGAAACAAGATATTTTCCTTCTTTCAGTGATTAAATAGGCACGTTGGCTTAATGTCCCAAAGTATTTGCGTGCCTCTTTTCAATCTGGTCTCATCACGTATCTCTTGATTTTCCGTATTGCGTTATAATTACCCCGTAGCCCAATAAGTGGCGGAATTCAGCATTATAAATGCTTGCGTTTTGCAACCACTTCATACATATAGTAAGAGGCTGGCAAAAAAAGCTGGCATTTTGCCATTTATTTATCTGCCTTAATTTATATATATGCTATGTTCACCCTATTTCGTTTAAGGTGAAGGATAAATGGTAAAATTTTCCCACAACGATATCAATACAGCTCCCGTTTTCATTGAATTTCACAAAGTATCGCTTCCTCAAAGTTATTCTCATCAAGGGTAGACCGAAGCTTCTACCTCATCTAGATTTTAGCAGCACCCTAGCTAGACTCAAACTGTGTTAATGCAACCATGTTAACATGTTAACCATTACGTCGCAAAGCAACTGTGCCTGGACGTCCTTCAAATACACCTTTGTCTGTCACTCAAGAGCATTCGTGGTCATGTGGCGTAGTGAGTAACGTGTCGGAATTATACGCTGTACAATCATGGTTCGAGTCGATCTAGGGATGTTGATGAGACCTGGTGAGGTCAAAACTGCAGTCCACCTCATCCTAAAAGAGAATAACCTTTTGAAAAGCAAAGCCGTTTGAAATTCAATAAAAACTCAAAGACTACCAATATCATTGTGGAAAAATTTAACTAACATTAATTGATCACAGGAAACTAAATAGCGTCCATACATATCATATAGTACTTAATATACTCTTGGTTTCCAGTCATTTAAAAGTATATCAATATTCCTCATGTATTGCAATGTTTGCAACATAATAATGGCGACAATAAAAAGGGAAAGGAAACAATATAATTTATTAATTTCGTAATTTTGTTTATAAGATCTTTGCTTAACTTCAGATCTTAATGAGTCATAATTTCTATAAAACGTGTTTCTATACCAGACAAACATATATTTATTTATTTAGTTATGGAGGGGCTATTAAAGCAATATGGCATCTTATCTGAGATTGCTGTATCAAATAATTTGAAAGAATAATAAAGAACTCGTGTCGTTCTTAATTAATTTTAAGTTTCTCCATATGATTTCGTTTAACCAAATATTTGTGTACAAAGAAAAGTAATATAGTTCTTCATGTTGAAATATTTAATTTTGCATATCAATTACACTTATGCACTACTATATATTTAATACATATTAGCGAAGTAATTAGTAATTAATCAGACAATTAATGGACATGAAATTTATCAAAAGACAATTATTTTAGCTAACATATTTAATAAACTTTAAAATAATATATAATCATTAGGCAATTAAGACACTATTTTTGGGATATCTTTCATTGAGTTAAAATTAAAATGTCTGTCACCTTAATAAAACTGCTTCAATTTAGTAAAATATTTTTACTAACTAAAGGTATAGTATGTTTTTTCTCTTTTACCAAAATAATTAAGGTTTGTCACTTAATTTCAAAAAAATTTATTTAATTTTTTCTATTATTCATTCTCTCAATTATATTTGTCAAATTACTAACTAGATAGCTGGTAATTACTCTATACGCATACATTCGATCTTAAACTGCGAGCGAGATGACTTCCTAGCAATATTTTTTTGCAGACGTGGCTTTACGTTTGCTAAGATAAAAAAAATATTAGTAGCCTAAATATACTTTCCGTAATAAACAAAGAAGCTTCTGTTTCTTTCAATAGTTTACATGTTTCCGGCCTGGATCCTGATAAAATTCTTCTGCTGAACTTTGAGTCCTTTTAGATGGTAAAATCAAATCAATATTATAATTTTTGTACTAGGTTATATTTATTTTGCGGTTCTACATGCGATAGAAAGACCATTGCCAGGTATACCATGCTTACCTTATTTAACTCATTTAAACTAGGCCCACTAAGATTGTGCCTCTAGCTTCTGTGGCAACATCCAAAGTGAATGTAAGTAAATTTAGAAGCTGCAAAAAACATATCTAATGGTAAAGTATTCTAACGAATTTTATCTTTGTTATATATGACATTATATGGACCCCCTTGAGTAAACCTATGAAGATAATCCAGGGTTTAACGTCTATCTTTTCACTCGTCTTCCCTAGATTTACATTTTTTCTTCCCTTCTTGGTGATATTCCTTCTTGTAGTTTAACAGATTTCCCTGACCAAAATGTCTTTCATATTTTTATTTTAATAATTTCAAAGTTCATTTAAGTTTGTCTTGGCTGTAAGAAAATAATATTACTTACATTTTCATCCTCAAAGCTCCATATATTTAGATTCCTTTTAAACAAGATGTCCATAGCTTCTCTCGATTTTAAAGACGGATTAACGTGGATTGGCAATTTGGCCAAATTACGTGGAGAAGAAAGATAAGTATATTGAGAAGGAACAGAAGGCCACAATGGTAGCCCAGCTGCTAACGTTATTCTGGTAGAGAAGACATAACTAGATATGTTCTACAAGGTTTTCCTGTTGTTCCTAAGATTTTTCGAAAGCAAGATCATATAAGCTATGCAAAAGTTTTTTATCAAAAGATTTATTAATGACTTAAATCAACATACTACATAATTGTAAGTGAAAATTTCTTAGATAGTTTACTATTGAAACGCCAAATCACATTTTAACATTTCTATTGTATAGTCAGTTCCTCATTTGCTAATATTATATCATTTTATCAATTAACCTAGTCCTGTCACCATTGTAAGTTCTATCAACAAATATAATTGAAACAAAATAAAATTGTATGGATGGTAAATCATGCTCATCAAGTTTGTACCTATTATTATTTTAATTTAAAAGAGTTGCAAATGATTATATGTAAACTTTCATCCTTCTGTTGTATAAAATGAAGCATAAATCTGTAAAGAAAATCGTATAGACTCTGACTGTGTACAGTAAAGTTTCAGACTTTAAGTAAAAATTTAATATTCTACGAGGGCAAAGATATTCTATTTTTGTTATGCCATAATTATTGAGCCGGCCAATAAATTTTTTCAGAATTTTATGTCGTTGACTTGCAATATCGCTTGCTTACACCATAAAATTACGATTTTAATATAGCTTAAGCCTATTACTTTGGGAGTTCTCTTAACTCTTATCATTTTTTATAGTTCGGAATACGCCTTTTTATCCAATAACCCTGTAATTTCAGCACATGTTATTTTTCTAGGCATTAAATAGTGGTCTGTTTCCTTTCAATGCAGCACATTTATAATATTCATAAGTTATAATAATCTTACTTAATATATTATTTTCCATTTAAAGAGTTTAAATAAGTTTAAAATTATAGCTATATAAATCGGCCAACCAATATTTTATATGAAGTATATAATCAAGTAAATAAATTTCTATGAATCAGTATTATAATGTATAAAAACTTTATTATTTTTTTGTTGTTTTTTTGTGAATCCTTGTAAATGCAGATTTTATTTTAACTAGATACTGGGATTTAATTTAAATCTAATCACTTAAATTTAAATTTGGGCTTATCCAAACACTTATAATCCCAAGCATTTGTTTGCTGTAAACAGATTATGTGCAAATTTTTATGATAAACTTAAAAATTACTTAAAAGTTAGTTATTGTAAAAGACATTTTTCTTTTTTATTACAGTGCATGATAAAGAGATTCAATGATCGATCTCACCAAAGGATGGCCTTTGATTCATTTTGTATTGCAGCTTTTCTGCTTTAATAAGACCTTCAGATTGACCTAATTAACGAGAGATCCTCCCTTGTTTAGGATATAAAAAGGTTGAGCTTTCATCCATCATATTATGGACATGTTTAGAGTTGAAACTCATTTTTGTAAAAGTCTAAAGTTAAGACTAGATT